>CM039588.1:4222573-4258591 GCA_022457205.1 Saccharum spontaneum | reverse complement strand
GCCACAAGTTTAATTTGATTTGTAGAAAATACGTATAACATTTATATCTTCAAATAAATTTATTAAAAAACTAAATTTGAAGATCTTTCCAATGATATCAATTATGTACTATAAATATTAATATTTTTTAATATATAATTGTCAAAGTTTTTCTCAGAAAGCGAAAACGACAGATATTTTAGAACGGAGGGAGTATATAGGACGTCATAAAAATCTAAATAAAACGTTTAAACTATTAAAATAAAAAATAATCTACTATATCTAAATAGGAGAACCCACTAGCCTATCTACTGTGCATAGGAGGCCCTACTCGCCTATTTTCCAGTGATTTGGTGCAGCCACGTCAGCATCGAAGTCGCTCCCTCCCGCCTCCGTGAGCCGTTTCCTCAGAATGCATTTCCTCCGAGTCCACGAAGAGGCAGCGGCTTCTCGAAGACAAAGCGGCAGCGGCGTCTCATTAATAAATCCTGAAACTGAACTCCACCGAGCCCGCAACAGCATCTCCTTAATTCCTGACTCATTGTATGCTTAACTCAGGGCGCCCTACATAAGGCTGTCCGCACTGGGTACGAATTTGTACCTCAATTTCTCTACAACTCGCTAAGGTATCATTACGAATGGTAATATCAATTATCCCTCCATTAATCTCCCTCTCCCCTGTGCGGCGCTTCAAATTTCCGCAGCATCACGCGGGTATTATCTAGTTAGTATAGGATGTTGAACCATATATCGAAATAAATAAAAATGATGAAAATGTAAGGAAAGATATTTAGTTTTTGCATGGATCCGGAGGTCAACGGATTAGGGAGACCAGATCGATATGGGAGCATTTACAGAGTAGATAGGACCTGACCTTTTGCATTTAATAATTATTTTATTCGACCAATTAATTGTGCTATAAAGGAAGTACGTACCTAAGATCAGACGGATAGTAGAAAATGTATTATTGCTGGGTCATTATTTTTTTTTGAGAAAAATACTGGCTGAATTAAACCGTTCCGGCGTTACCAGGTCACTTCCATAGTACAGTAGTACTACTAGCATACAAGGCCCAAAACAGTGAGTTGCTGTTCCATGTGTTTGGGCTGGTGGCGCCGGCCCATAACTGAAGCGCCTTTCCGATCCTGCAGGCGAGAGTCGACAGGCGACAACGCCCGATCGAGCTGTCAGTGAGGAGCTTTCATATGATACTACTGGCCGAGGGTTCGCGTCACATTAATGGACGCTAGACAAGGGTGGACGGGGCGTTTTAAAAATCTCAACAAGGCACAATTAATTCCATTCCAAAAAAAAAATCTTGAAAAGGTGATCACGAACCAAGAACTTAATCACTACAGGTGGGGGAATACTACAAGTGTAGAACCCAGCTGCCAAGTGGAGGTGGTTGTGGTCACATTCAGGAATCAGGATCTGCATCTACTTAGCCGAGTAGTATGTTGCCATTTCAAATCGCCCTGGTCGGCTGATTATTTCTGTGGCTGATAAGCCAACTGATATGCCGTTTTGTTGTGAGAGAAAAATATTGTACTCCCTCCGTATCGGTAATAAACGTCGTTCGAGGAAGTGGCAGCGTCTGCGCATAATGAAGTCGTTTTAGCTCGCCTCTTCGTTTGCCGTTCCCTCCGCGAAGCCACTGGAAAAGTCGCGCCGAGCAATCCACGCCAACGCAAGTGCCAAGCAAAATTCAAGCGTCACGCAAAAACTCATAGGCCGTGAGGGATCAACCTTGCTCTGTTGCCTCGGGTCTGGCTGCTCACCCTGGGCATTCGGGTACCCGAAACCGATCGGTTCGGTTCCTCGGGTATTCGGATAATTCGGGTACCAAGGAATTAGAGTCAATTGGTTCCTAGTTCGATTTTGGGTAATTCGGTTTCGGGATCGGGTAATTCGGTTCGGTTTCGGGTATTCCCGAATGGAACCGAAAAAATGAAAAAATAAAAAGCAACCCATTCAAATGTAAATTTTGACAGCATTTCGCCTCATTTTCATGCACATAACGGGGAGAATATGAAGCTAAAGCAGTATAAGAGTCTCCAATACAAACAAACAACATTCGACAAGCAACAAACTTAACGATAAGCCTACAATGGGTAGGCACATACTACAATCCACAGGCATCTCCATGGCATCACCTTCTCTTGAAACAAGTCTTATAAACTAAAACAAGTAAGATTGTGCAGTTTTGAATATAATATATAACTAGGATGTGTGTGTATATATATATATATATATATATATATATATATATATATATATATATATATATATATATATATGATTGTGCAAATTCGGGTACTTCGGTTCGGTTCGGGAATTTCGGTTCAGTACTCAGGTATTTCGGGTACTCAGAAAAGGAACCAAACTAGGAACCGAAACGATCGGTTCGGGAAGTTCGGTTCGGTTCCGAGTAGTTCGGTTCGGTTTCGGGAATTCTATTTTTCGTGCCCAGGGTTACTGGCTGCGCTATCCACTTCAGCAATGAATGCTTGTTGCATAGGAGATACCAAGAACCCTATTTAATAAGGACAAACAGGAGAAAAAAATCTACCCTAATTAATCACTTCTTAGTATGCTAAATGTTATCTAAAACAACCTTAATTACCAGTATGGAGGAAGTACCATGGCTGATATACAGTACAAGCGAACAGGGTGAATCGAAGCAAAATTAAATGGAGAGGTCACCAGTAGTACTTGCTAAAAAGGTCAATACGGATCAGACTACTGGGTAGTTTCAATTCATTTGACGTGATCGATCGCTGAAATAATAGGGTGGCCGATCCGGTCATCAAACTGATTGGTCGATGAGCAAGAGCAAACCAATGGAACGGAAGATACACTGTACTACTGTACGAGTGAATTGCAGACGCGAGGCGCGCGTCAGGGGTGACGTATACGTACGGGCGCGTGCAGCTGCCGGGCCCGCGCGTCAGGGGTCGGCTTATCTTATCGCCCAAGCTATAAGGCGTCGCCGTCGCCATCGACGACCACCGCGCGCCTTGCTGGACACATCCGATCCGGAATTCCGGATGCATCGATCGATCCATTCCATGGGGTCGTCCGAATCGGATCCAGCAGCGCATGCAGGCGCTACCACACACACAACGCTGCCCCCTATGCTCGTTCGACTCCCCTTCGATCCCTAACGTCGGCGTCGGCGGGACAGCGACGGCCTAGCTACTGGCCGGCCGAGCTGGGGCTGGGGATGCTCCGTGCTCCATCGGCAAGCTTCCTGCTCCTGCCTGTCCGGACTGAATAAAATGGATGATGCAGGCATCCATTCGTGCTCATTTTATAATATAGATGTTATTTTTTTTTATATAGTTAGTTAAACTTTAAAAACTTTGACTGGCACGGATTCTAACAATATTAAGTTTTATAGTATAATAATTCAAATTGTTTGTTATATTATTGGTGAAAATTTTAAAGTTTGACTCTTAATTTGTGTGCATCTTATAAAAGAAAATGGAGTAGTGTACTAGTCAATCATAATAGGAGTAATTAGTACACTAGTACAAAAACTAACTTTTTTAGGTACGGTACTACTACTCCCTCAATTTTTTTCTCCGTTTCCAAAAGACAGATAATGCTATATTTCGACCAAATTATTTTTTTCTTAATTTTTGACTAAGTTTATAGAAAATAAAAGATTCAATATGAAAACACATCTCATGGTTCTACCAACGATACTTATTCGGTATCATCAATGCGATTATTTTCTTTTGTATACAATTGATCAAAAGATCAAAGTTGTTTGACTATTCTTCTTAAGCGAGAAGAGAAATGCCTACTAACAGTTTAGTTTCAATAACCAAACAAACCCTAAAACCATTGTTAGTCCTACCCCTTTATTTTGCAGCCGAAAAGCTCGGTGTAGTATTGTACTCCCTCTCCCCGGAAGAATGAATCCTAGCCCCAAAATTTGTCCCCAAGGCCAGTCTCAGCGGTGGGTTTCAATTCCCAGTTTCTAAGACTGCTACATCACCTTTGTAGATTTAGATTGAGAAATAAAACTGAGTCTTTATTTCACTGTTTCCAAGATAAGTTGTAGCAATTAATGTATGTATGTTGATGTGATTCTATGTGCCATGTAAACTATGTTGCCACTTGAAAATATATCTAAACTATAGTCACTTTGAAACTACAACGTATCTCATATGCTGACAGGTAACATATGTATTTATTTTAGGACCGAGAGAGTAATTCATAATAGCATAAGTTTTTTTAAAAAAACTATACTGCCTAATAAAATTCTCAGGAGAAAATTGTAGGTAAATATAATAAAAGAATGGTAGAACATGTCATTTGTCGGAGCCAGGCCAACTGTGGATTCTGCGATACAGTACAGTATGTTTGCTTCTCGTTTGTTAATTGAGGGGAAAAAAGAAAACTCCCTGAATGAATTTTTTAGTGCAAAGAGCAAAGTGCACGAGCACCCTTTTTCTGCTGGATCGCAACAAGGGCAGAGCATCTCGGTTGCATTTAACACGGCCCTCCGTCTCCCTCAAGTCCGTGGTCCCCAAAGTCCTCACTCCCTTCCGCATCTGATCTGAGTCATGGGCTCATGGCCGTCATAGCAGCCTTGAAGGCAACGACGGCCTGCTCCAAGGCCACGGAGGCGAGCTCCAAGACCGCGGCTGCGTGATCCGGCCCCAGAGCCACCATCGGGTGCTCCATGGCGGTGTCCGCGGCGCTGCGTCCCATGTGCACGGTGACTATGGCCATGGCCGCGACTGCAGGCTCGAAGGCGACGGCGGCAGGCTCCAAGGCCGCGGCGGCGAGGACGGCAGGCGAGCCGACGGCGACGGGCTCGAAGGCTGCAACAGCGAGGAAAACAGGCGAGCTCGAAGGCCGCAACAGAAAGGACGGCCGGCAAGCCGACGTCGCCGGGCTCGAAGGCCGCGGAGGCGAGGACGGCAGGCAAGCTGACGGCAGCGGGTTCGAATGCCGCGGCAGCGAGGACGGCAAGCGAGACGACGACGGCGGGCTCGAAGGCCGCGGAGACGAGAACGGCACGCGAGCTGACTGCGGCAGGTTCAGTTCGTCGGAGGCTGTGGCAGCAAGGAGACGAGGACGACAACATTTAATAATCTCGGAAACTGACGAAGAGCAGTTAAGGGGTGTGTTTAGTCCGACAAATTTTTTGGCTTCGTTATTGTAGCACGTTCGTTTGTATTTGTCAATTTGTGTTCAGTCATAGACTAATTAGGCTCAAAAGATTTATCTCGTGATTTTCTACCAAATTGTGTAATTACTCCCTCTGTCCCTAAAAGCTTCAATTTCTAGAGTTGTCTTAAGTCAAAATTTTTAAACTTTGACCGGATTTTTATGAAAAAATGCTAAGATTTATGGTACCAAACTAGTATCATTTGATTTATCATAGAATATATTTTCATAAAATACTTATTTTATGTTATAAATGTTGTTTATCTTTTCTATAAAGTTAGTCAAACTTAAAAAAAGTTTGACCGGCACGGATTCTAGGAATTGAAGCTTTCAGGGACAGAGGGAGTAGTTTTTTTCTATACATTTAATGCTCCGTGCATATCTCTAAACATTTGATGTGACGAAGAATCTTGAAAACTTTTAGTAACTAAATATGGCCTAAGGTCGAGCAGTTTAACGAGGGGTATTATAGGCTCTGTTCGCTTGCATTTAATAATTTTGTCTCTGGTTCACTGAGGCTATCTTCAATGGCCACGACGCAAATAAAACACTCATTTCATGTTTGGTCACACATAGTAAAGAACTTGCGTGTCCAAATCTTTGGCTTCTCCAATAGCTAACAAAAAAGGAGAGCTCTCACCCCGCCTCTCTCTCCTCGCCGAGCCGGCAAGCGCCCCTGTGCGCCGAGGGCCGAGCGCCCCCGTCCTCAGGCCCCGCCCTACCGGCGCCGCGGTCCCGCGCTCACCGTTGTGGAGGCGCCGTGGTCCCGGACCAGCGGCAGCTCGTGGCTGCCGGCGAAGATGGTGGCGGAGCAGCTCGCAGCCGCAGCCATGTCCTCCGCCGACGAGCTCTTCCACAACGGCCAGATCCGCCCCATTCGCCTCGCCGCCGCGCTGCTCCAGCCGCACCCGGACCCTGTTGTGCTGCTCGACTTCCCTACTGACGCCGCCACGGAGGCGCAGCGCGGACGTCATGGCGCTGCCGCGGAGCAGGAGAAGGCGGGGGCGGCGCAGGAGAAGGCGCCGGCCGCGATCTGTCGTGGACGCCGCCGCGGACCCGCCTCGACGCGCCCCATTCTCCGCCTCGCCCTGCTCCTCGCTCCTCGTCGCACCGGCGGCCGCTCTGAAAGTCCCTAGTTTGGTTTTGGCTAATTGATGAAACCTAATTACTAATCACATGTGTTTGAGTGTTGATAGCAAAAGGTGATTGGTACACTCCTAAGTGATGGCAAGATGCATATTGATCATGATGACTTGATGCCATACTTGGAGAAGAAGAGGAGATGGAGTGCAATCCTATGGAGCTCAAGGCAAAGGTATAGATAAGATTTGCTTTTGGTGATCAAGACACCATAGAGGGTGTGATCACATTTAGGATCGATAGCCGTACTATAAAGAGGAGAATTTTCGGGGCTATTGATCACTTAAGTGCCACTAGATGAAGATTCATTTGCATATGCATTTAGATCTAGTGGTGAGCTAACTTAACGCCTCGAAAATGATTGCGAAAATGCTAACACACATGCACATGGTGATGTTAGCACATTTGCGAAGGCGGTGGAGATTGAGCAGTAGAGATAGGTTTGGGGCCCTCCCTCCCTCCCGCCGAACTTGCGAGGCGGGATTTGGCGCTTTTTGTGGAAGTGAAACGCCTATTTTCCACTACGCCGGAGGCGGAGATTTTCTCTAAGTCATCGTGGATAGAAACAGAGACAAACGGAGGTCACTGGGGTGACCGGACGCGTCCGGTCAGTGACAGCAGCAGTCTGGCGCGTGGACTGGGGTTTAACACCGGCGCGTCCGGTCACTCACGGGACCGGCGCGTCCGGTCAGGCGCCAGAGGAACAGCGAACGCAAAGGGTCGATTTGACGCGGTGGCGCGTCCGGTCACAATCGACTGAACACGTCCGGTCATGTGTGAATGTTTACTGGAATCGATCGGATGCTGGCACTATGGCGTCCGGTCAATTCAAGCGGTGCGTCTGATCGCGTGGTCAGCAACGCGAATCAGTGGCGACCAGACGCCTAGGCGCGTCCGATCAAGTTTGATCAGTGCGTCCGGTCACTCTAGTGCGTAAACAAGTACATTTAAGTGATTGTTACGATCGAACGAACGAGATTCAAAGCGAGACACGTAGCGTTCATCGGGGAGGTCGCGGTGGAGCGACCGGACGCTGTGGCACGTCCGGTCAGGCCGGACCAGCGCGTCCGATCACCCCGAGTGTGGTTGTTTCGTGACCCAACGGCTCTATTCTTTTGGGGGCTCCTATAAATACTTGTTGGTCGACTTCTAGAGGACTCTCTTGGATATTTTGACATCCTAAAATCCTCTTGAGCTTAGCATACTCCCTCTCACTCATCTCTCTTTCTTGATTGACAAATCAAAGTGAGTTTGAGTGATCTCAAGTGCATTTGCTTGTGAGTTTGTATCTAGTTGGCACTTGAGTAAGCATTGGCTGCGGGATTCTTGTTACTCTTGGTGGTTGCCGCCACCTAGACGGCCTTGAGGCAGCGGAGGAGTAGTGGCAAGAGTGGTGCTTATTCTTGGCCACCTCCTGGTGATTTGTAAGGAGTGTTGTGCCTTCCCCGGCAGAGTGCCAAAGGCACTCTAATAAATTGCTCGTGTCATCAAGTTACCTAACTTGCGGTAGGTTTTTGCGGTGCTTTTGGGGAGCTTGGCTTCGGATTGCCAATTAGCCGCCTAACCACGAAGTGGTGGTCGACACAACGGGGACGTAGCGTGCCAGCAAGCACGCGAACCTTAGGAGAAAAATTGTGTGTCACCTTTGTGATTGATTTCTTGGATTTCTCTCGGTGATTGGTCTTCATATTGTTATGATTGGTTTATTTCTCGACGCGGCGATATAAAGATCACTTATCTCTCTTTTACATTCCGCAAACTAGTTGTAACAAGCTCTTTAGTGTAATTAGTTTTGAGAACTTGTATTATCTTTGCTAATATAGCTTTTCACCTAGTTGAGCTCTTTAGTGTAGCTAGCTTGCGAGAGCTCGTAGTGACTTAGCCTTTGTTTGTTATAGTGATCATAGTTACTAGAATTGTTGGATAGGTGGCTTGCAACCCTTATAAAGTTAGAGCAAATTCGCATTTCGTCATTTGTTATACTAACTTTTTGTTTTAGTGAGTTTGTAGAATTTTTAATAGCTATTCACCCCCTCTAGCCATATTGGGACCTTTCATGTTCAACGCCTCGCCACGGGCCCACCACTACGAGCGCCAGCGATTTGCGTCGTCCCTCTCGATGACGCTTTTTTGCCTTTCGGATCAGCAGGTACGCAAAATGCATCCTCTCTTTGGGTCCTCTGTTGGAGCTCGTTCTTGGGGACACAAAGCACTGTAAAAGACCTTTTTTGGGTTTGGGTCACGCCGTTGGAGATAGTCTATAAGGGCAGTTCTAATGCTAGAAGCTACAAGTAGTTTCTATACCTATTAATTTTCATAGACACTACGTATAGAAACCATAGTCCCAATTTGAACAATTTTTTATCCAATCACGTACATTCTATCTCCATTCTCTACTAATCACATCCCTTCATATCTTAGTTCTCGTGTAGACATGATTTCTAGTTTAGACCCGGTTTCTATGATTTTTGCTATCTCTCTTCAATAACTACGTTGCCACGTCAGTAAAACATTTAGTTGGCAGTATAATTAATGTCCATAGAAATTATCATGATTTCTATATTGGAAGTGCCCTAATCTATCTGAATGTTGCTAGGAATTGATTCCTTCAGGTAGAGAGGGAGCAGTGGCATCCATATCCTTCGGAAATAAATTAAAAAGGGGCCACTATGTCCTTTGGAAAGAAAGAAATAAAAAAGGGGCCACTGAGATAGTAGCATTTACCTGCTTGTCCCCAACCAATAATTGTCTATCCATCGGGACATATACTATATACTATGTAGGAGTATACGATGATGATGCCGACTAGTTGCAAAGCATGCAAATCTAGTGCACAAAGCTAAGGTTGTTGTTGCAAGAGGGGGAAAACGAGGCCGGAGCACTATGTCTATACTTTTATTTATTATATGAAGATGAGATCATATTCATATACTATAGCGGTACGTCTGGCTACGCTACGCTCGCTAAAAGGATCTCTCGGGCCGACCGTTATCTAGATAAACCAGTGGCCCCCCAGCAGATCGATGTGTATGTGGTCACCGTACCCCACCATTCGTACATCAACAACACGCTTGAGAATCACATGATGCACACACTCGCTTCGCATCGACGCTTCCTCCATCGTTCGATACGGCATATGAGTACGGATACCATTATATATTTTTTCACGAACAAGCCTCTTCGTTAAGAGCTGAAGGTATGCACTACCATATTTTACTTATACAATTATGCGCACAAGCTTTTGCAACCAAGACATAATTAATAAAGCTAAAAAAAAAAGCTAATTCAGTCCGGTAGCGAGCGCGCCTCCCACTGATGCCGAGGTGTCAAGCTCACAACTTTCAAATGACATGGTCTACTTCTTCAGTAGAAGTACTACCAGGACCATCCTATCTGAAAACCCGGGGTCTAGGTGGTTGATACCACATAAGTGTAGGGAGACCATCATACTGTATATTATTCCCTAAAAAAACCAAATAAAATCAAATGTGGATATAGTATAGGTATATAGATACAAAATAGCGTGTGACATCGATAAACTAACCGTAGAGCTAGAAAACTAATAAGACGACACCTTACCTGATAGAGTATATACTAACCGTAGAGTATTATATTGAAAAAAATGACGTTAATTAAATTATAATAATCAAATTTATATAAGAAAAAAATGAACATCCATATATATCAAGGACTAAACGAGTCATGTGAGCGTGTGTGTCGTATTTTTTTAGAGAAAAAATAGCATGCGAATAGTGAAAATTGAAAATACTCTATTATATTGCATGTGTATAAACTGTTCGATTCGCTGAAGAGTCAGACTGAAAAGTATTGTTCGTTAATTTACTATAAAAAAATATACTATTTCTTCGTTGAAAAAGTACGGCCGATAGTCCAACGGTTCAAAACCTATTTCTTGTAGTTTTTTTCGGACGGAACGGCGGCGTCGAATCCTCCAGCCGGCGGCGTTTAAAAGATCTGCCGACGTGGATGTACAAGCCGCCGGCACGCCGCGTGCCGACCAGCAGGTCCCAGTTGAGTTACCGCCACAGAGTCAAACCAGTACCTGGCGAATGGGCGCGCGCGACGTCGTCGCCTCTACCGACCAGTCAGCTCAGTCCCCTCTCCGATCTACCGCCGGCCGTCGCGTTCGTTCGTACGCCTCCCTTCCCGCCCATCCATCCCCCGCGATAATAATATCTCCCGCCTCCGCCCTCCGCCCTCCGCCGCACCTCCCCTCCCAACCGTCCCCGCGTGCGTGACGCTGACGGCCGCATCCGGGGATCCATCCACTCGACAAAACCGCCCGCCGCTAGGCCGCTAAGCTTCCCTTCCACTCTCCCTCCCAGCAGCTAATCCGCGACTCCGCACCTCCGCTGCTGCGTAAAGTTCAATCGGTGCATGGTCGCAGCAGCAGCACGTCCATGAAGGTGCTCTGCTCCGCCTGCGAGGCGGCCGAGGCGCGCCTGCTCTGCTGCGCCGACGAGGCCGCCCTCTGCGCGCGCTGCGACCGCGACGTGCACGCCGCCAACCGCCTCGCCGGCAAGCACCACCGCCTCCCGCTCCTCCCGCCCGCCGACGTCTCCGCGCCCAACTGCGACATATGCCAGGTACGTAGAACGTACACGTGGTACCCCTAAAAAAAATATATTTTGCTGCTCTGCCCACCGGGAATTCTAGCTGACGGCTCACCCCCGCCGGTTCTCCAGGAGGCCCACGCCTACTTCTTCTGCGTGGAGGACCGCGCGCTGCTCTGCCGTGCCTGCGACGTGGCCGTGCACACGGCCAACGCCTTCGTCTCCGCGCACCGCAGGTTCCTCCTCACCGGCGTCCAGGTCGGCCTGCAGCCGGACGCCGCCGCAGCCGCGCAGGACCCTGACCCGCACCCACCCACCGCCGCCGCCGCAGCGGATCCCCTCCAAACTCCCCCGCCGCCCGACAGGAAGGCTTCGGCCGGTGGCGGCAGTCCGGCGCCGCTCTACAGCGACGACGACATCGACTGGGCGGCGGGCGCGGACGCCGCCGGCGTCGGCGTCAGCGTTGGCGTCGGCCTCGGCCTGCCGGACTGGGCGCTCGTCCACGAGCAGTTCGGCGCCCCGCCGGTGCCCAGACCCGCGGAGCCGGCGCTCGCCAGAACGCCCGCTTCCAAGCGCAGCCCACGGCGGTCGCTTGCCGCGGCGTTCACTGTCCAGGGCGGCGGCGGCCTTGCGGCGGGCTTGCCGGACTGGCCGCTCGACGAGTTCTTTGGCTTCTCGGAGTACAGCGCTGGTCTCGGCTTCGCTGAGAATGGCACGTCCAAGGTCAGTACTCAATTTTCATTTCTCAGCAGTGGCCACTGAATGACTGAATGGAAAGATGCTGGTAAATTTGATTCAAAATTTTCTGCATGCTTTGCTTGCCACGTAGTTTTTCTGCAAATTTCGTTTAATTTTTAGCTTGGTTTTAGTTTTTTTTTCTTTACATATACTCCTGATGAAATTGAGACAACTGCCCGCCCAATACATGTTTCTGAATTCTGATTACAGAGCAACCACTGTTCACGGCCAAATTCTGAACATCTGACAGACAAATACACCTGATTGTTGCTAGTCTTCCAACCTGACAGTGCTCCGTTTTCCATTGGCAGGCCGACAGCGGGAAGCTGGGGAGCACCGACGGCTCGCCGGCCGGCCGGTCGTCGTCGGACGCGTCCCAAGACTTCTTTGGGGAGGTGCCAGAGTTCCACCAGTGGTCCGTGCCGGAGCTCCCGTCCCCGCCCACGGCCTCGGGGCTCCACTGGCAGGGCGGACCGCGCCACGGCGCGACCACCAACACCGACACCAACACGGCCGCCGTGTTCGTGCCGGACATCTCGTCCACGGAGAACCCCTTCCGGTGCTACGCCACCGCCGCTGGCCAGCCGCCGGCGAAGCGCCGCAGGAGATGTTGACGTGGCAAGTAGGGAATATCGAGCGTGTCTCCAGTTCTGGAGTTGTGTAGGCTTGCAAGAAACAAGACTTGGGCCATGTTTAGATCCTAAATTTGGGAATCAAATTTTGCATAGTAAATGTCTCGTCACACTGTAGTAATTTTGTTTTTATTTGGTAATAATTGTTCAAATATTGATTAATTAGGCTTAAAATATTCGTCTCGCAAAGTACAACAAAACTGTGCAATTAGTTTTTGATTTCATCTACATTTAGTACTCCATATATGTGCCGACATTTTGATGTGATTGGGAATCTTCTTTTTGCATAATAGAATTTGGGGATGAATTTGGGCATCTAAACAAGCCCTTGCTGGTGTGTACTTCCATGGTGACGTACTATATATGTCGCAGCAGCGTAGCTCGTAGGCAAGTGCAGTGCTAGGATGCAACTTATAGGTAGGAGAAGAGTGAGGTCAGGGCTGCTTGGAGAAGACGAAGCAGACAGAGATACTACTACTCTACTACTAGTTGTAATTTCTTGTTGTTGAGCATGATTTTAACTTGGACGTGTCTGTAATTATGTACGGGGTGCTAGTGCTACGTTGGTTGTGTTAGCTTGGCTCGTGCTGTCAGGAAATGAAAAAAAAATTCTCAAAAAAGAAGGAAAATGAAAAAAAAAAGAGGTTAGGCTAAATCGACTGCACCAGGCTGCGGATGCCTCTGGAGCCTACGTGGGCCCTGTTTGGAACATTTTGTTGGTCTGTTTTCCAGTGGGCCAAACGCATAGCTTCTTAGGGATGGGCTTTCCGAGCCTTTTCCCCTTCCAGGCCCAAGCGTCTCTCAGTCTCTCATTCAGTCCATCTCTGTCGTTTCTCGGCACGAGAGGCCGAAGCGCCCCTCTCCCATCAGTGGGCCGCTGTCGTATGGACTTGTTTCCGTTGCTAAAAAATGATATAGAGTGAGTTCTATTCTCACTGACAAGCCAAACATCTTCAGATTTGATCAAATATATAAAAAATATTAATATTTATGGTGCATAGTTCTTTAAATATATTTTCTAATAAACTTACCAAGAGATACAAATGTTATTATTATTTTTTATAAATCTAGTCAAACTTAAAGAAAAAAGTTTGACCAGTATGACAAGACAAAGCGATTAAGTGGGTGAAGGGGCATTGCGCCGCACCCTGCTCTTATGTTTCCGCAACTGCTTGTCTTCCTTGTGCTTTTCCATCCCGATTGTTGCGAAACGTGGGACGCCTAATCACGCCATGGTAGGGGAGATGCTGCGGGATGATGAGTATCGCGGCAAGATGTCATGTGACACAATGGGATGCCGAGTCTCGTGGTGAGCTACAAAGAGAGAAGAGCACACATGCACCTGACTATCTGAATGTGCCTATTATGTGTGGCTAGCTCTTGTTTTTTCTGCTAAGATGGGTGCCAACTTAGTAGAAAGTAAGAGAAATAGTATATGTAACAAAGAAAACAACTATGAAACTGACCTAGCTAATCCGACGAGGTGTTAGAGACATTGTTGTCAATGATGGTGACGTGGTCGACAACAATTTGATTGAATGATGGAGCCCGACAATGTGTCCGAATGACCGTCAAGGGACGTTGATGACGCCCGAGTACTGCAGCGGGAGACAACCTCCGATCACATTGCCGCACAAAACAATAGCATCCTATACTCGATCATAAAAATGACACTTTCGAAACATAAAACGCATGATCACATCCATTGGCGGAGACCATTTGCTAGAGACGGTAGTCATGCGGCCTTTACAAAGCCATGTCGTTAATGAAGGCCAATAATATTTACCACAACTTTGACATTAGAAAAATGCACACAACAATTTACAGCTTAGGGCGTCCCCAACAATCTATCTCCAAGCTAACTCACGTTGAATTCTCACTGACGTAGAAGAGCGAGAGGCCTAAAAACCTTGGCACTAGCGACAAGTTCCTCGCTAGGCGTTTTGTTTGCCCCGACACACCACTGCTAGGTCCTACTCTCTTTCCGTATCTCTCCCTCCACTCCTCTCCTCAAGATGCCATAAAAGAATTGAAAATAGTGCTCATGTTGATTTGGACGGTGTGCTCTGCAGTTAACCGTTGGATACTCACTCTATCCATAAAAAATACAATTCTCGCTTTTCGAGTAGTCAAACAGTTTGAATTTTTGACTAAAATTATATAAAAAAGTAGTAACATTAATGATACAAAATAAATATTGTTAGATTAGTTATAGAAAATATTTTTATAATAAATTTATTTAAAGACATAAATATTAATACTATATTTATTATAAACTTGGTTAAACTTGAGTTAATTTGACTAGCACGGATCCTATAATTATATTCTTCTGCGGACGAAGGAAGTAAATGAATTGTTGTGTTAGCCCTTAAGATGACGTGGATGTCAAATCGCTAGCAAGCTAGTAGCTAGATTGTTGACCCTTAAGCTCATAGAAATCAGAGAAGAGATTCTCCAGAGTTCTTCAACGCCTTTGCCCGATCCTCGGAGATTGTATTATTAATTGCATGCACGTTGTGGCATGCGTCGAGTTCAAGGAGCAACAGCGGTATGCTTAGGTGGGAGGTTTTCTAACGTGAGGTCGGTCGGGCGCTTCTCGCGGAGAAAGAACGCGATGTATTTGACCTTGGCGCATATGAATATCACCGGCAGCTAATAGTCAGTACAGTTGCAAGCAGAGCAGATCGAGCGCATATCTGGATATCACCGGCAGCTAAATATTGTTATCTTAGAATTTACATGCAAAATTAGGAGGGTCTGTTTGCATTATTTTTCATAATAGTATATGCATGTAATTTATATACAAATATATGGGTCAGTTTAAATTACCTTTCATAAGGGCATATCTGGATAATTTGGAGGATTATTTTATATCTCTTGGCTATAATTGGCGATGAAGCTTGTTGTCTACTCCACCGTCGCAAAGAAGAATATAATTCTAGTTTTGATCAAAGTCAAACTATCTTAAGTTTGACTAAATCTACAAAAATACTATCAACATGAATGACTCTAAATAGATATCCTACGAAAATACATTTCATGATTGATCTAATAAGATATAAATTTGGCCAAGCTTTGAATCGTTTAACTCTTATTAGTACACTATTATAGAATCAGACTTGCTAGAGCCCAGCGGACGGATGGGGCATCTGGATGCCTAGGCCTGTGAACCATTTCTCGCGCCCACACGGGGCCCGCGCCGCCCCAAATGTTATCAGCATCGGGAAGAAGGGGAGAGGGCGACGGATGCCCAGCCGGCGCTGGGCAGAGGACGAGACACTGAGGCAAGACAGCAGAAAGCGAGGAGGAAGATTGAGCACCCGATCTATTTTTGAAACATTAAGATGCAACACTTGCAACATACATCTGAATGTAGATAAAATACTTAAAACATGCATCTAAAACACTTGTAAAAACTACGCGGGGCTCGTGGCACCCTAAACGTGACCAACATGGAGAAGAAGGGGAGGGGTGGCGGATGCCCAGCTAGTGCCGGTGAAAGCCCAAGTTTGGTTTTGGTAATTAATGACACCAAGTTGCTAATGCTATTGTATCAAGTGTGATTAAGCTAGGCATAAGCAACATGTGATGGAGGTGGAAATGGCATGGAGAGATGGCCACAAGACCACATGATTTGGTGCATGAAATGATGAGCAAGATCATGGTGGAGACGCACATAATATGGTGGACTTGATGATCAAGTGGAAGAGAAGGATCTAAGAGCGCAAGGCAAAGGTATAACCATAGGGTTTTTCTTTTGCCAGTCTAAGATGAGTAGAGAAGTGATTGACCGGGTTTAGGATACATAGCCGACTATCAAGAGGGGCAATCACGGTTAGCTCGGGAATCAAGTGCCACTAGATAAATGTCTTGAGCATATGCATTAGGATCTAGCTGAGAGCTAACATAACGCCTTGAAAATGTTTGTGAAATGCTAACACACATGCACATTGATGGTGTACACTTGGTGGTGTTAGCACATTTGCGAAGGCGGTGGTGTTTGAGCGGTAGTAAGGGGTTTGGGGTTCGCTCTCCCTCCCGCCGAGCGTGCGAGCGCGGGATTCAGGCGTTTTCGAGGAAATGAAATGCCTATTTTCTATTGCGCCGGAAGTCGGAAAAGAAACGGAGGCGAACGGCGGTCACTGTGGTGACCGGACGCTGCACCGGACGCGGTCTCGGTTTGACCGGACGCGTCCGATCAGCTCAACGCGGCGTGGGCGCTAGGGTTTGTGACCGGACGCTGGTCTGGCCTGACCAGCGCGTCCGGTCAGTTCACCTGTGCGTAGAAGAAGAACGCGCGACCGGCGCGTCCGGTCCCTCACGGAACCGGAGCGTCCGGTCAGACGTCCAGAGGGGCAGAGAGCAGTGGAGTGCTGATCGGACGCGCGGCGCGTCCGGTCACATACGATCGGACGCGTCCGGTCTCGACGGGAGCTTACTGGAACGCGACCGGACGCTGGCACTGTCGCGTCCGGTCAAACGGCTGAGCGCGTCCGGTCACGGCAACGGCTAGTTCTGACGCGCACTGTTTTCGCTTGTCGTGTAGTGACCGGACGCGTCCGGTCACCCTGACCGGAGCGTCCGGTCAGCGCGATTTCCGCTGCGTCATCCGTAACGGCTAGCTGCGTACCCCTTCGTTATAAATAGAGGATGTCCGGGGTTTGAGGGCAACGCTAGCACATTTTGAGACCTAGAGACATCCTTTGAGCTAGAGAACAACCCCTCCACTCATCTCTTTGCATGGTTGCACATCTTGAGTGAGATTGAGTAAGATTCAAGTGCATTGCTTGAGAGTTGCATTCTAGAGGCACTTGATCTTCGAGTTGCTGCGGATTTCTTGTTACTCTTCCGTGTTTCCCGACACGGTAGACGGTTTGGAGCAGCGGAGGTGATTGAGCTCGCAATTGAAGATTGTTGGAGCCCTCACCAAGTGTTGTAAGGGGTTCTTGATCCTTCCCCGCGGGAGTTCGCGAATTGGATACTCTAGTGGAGCTCGTGGCTTGGAGGATCCCCATCTTGTGTGCGGTTGTGCGGTGCCCGCCGAGGGCTCGACTCTTGATAGTCGATTAGCTCGCGAACCGACAAGTGGGTGTATCGCCACAACGGGGAGTAGCTTGCCGGGAAGCAAGTGAACCTTGGGATAAATTCTTGTGTCATTCTCTTCCCGAGGATTTCTCTTGTGTGATTGATTTACTGGTACTTCTCATCTCTACACGGCGGTATAATCTCTCGAAGCTCTTCTCTCGTATTACATCTTGTATCTAGCTTGTTGTTGTTGTTGTTGTGTTTAGTGGATAGCCTTGTACTAGACTTGTGTAGGTGGCTTGCTTAATTAGTTAGAGCTAGTGCATTTTGCTCTGCCACCTTTTGTACTAACTTATGGTTAAGTAATTGTTGTAGAAGTTTTAATTAGGCTTTTCACCCCCCCTCTAGCCTATTTGGACCTTACAAGTGGTATCGGAGCCGAGGCACCGTTTATTTGAGGCTTAACAACCTACGGTGAAAAAGAAATGGCTCAATTAAGCTTGCACATCAACAACACCAAGAAGGCACCTCACTTTGATGGCACAAATTATGCATATTGGAAGGTTAAGATGACCGCACACCTCAAGTCAATCAATAGAGAAGTGTGGAAGGTCACCGAAACAAAATTTGAGGTTGCTAATCCGGAAGCACCTACACCGGTGGAAGAGAAGAAGCTTCAATGCAATGATATTGCCATTAGTGCTCTTCATGAGGCATTAGATGATAAGACATTTGAGCAAGTAAAGAACATAGAAATTGCACATGATGCTTGGGCCAAGCTAGAAGAAACATTTGAGGGCACCGAAGGCACAAAGACCGCTAAAGCATATATCTTGCAAGAAAAATTTTCAAACTTTAAGATGCAAGATGATGAGAGTGTACCAGAGATGTTTCATAGATTGCAAGTCATTATCAATGAGCTCAAGGCACTTGGTGAGGAAGTCAAAGACAACCAATTCTCTATGAAGTTCTTGAGAAGCTTGCCCAAGAGGTTTGATACATTGATCACCGTGCTAGTGAGGACTACATTGAAGGATTCAACTCCTCAACAAATATTTCAAGAAGTAATGACCGATGATTCATATAGAGAAGATGATGAGAAGGATGAGTTGGTCAAGAAGAAGAAGAAGGAAAATGAGAAGAAGGATGATGAGAAGAAGAGGAGTGTGGCATTCAAAGCCACCACATCCAAGAGCAAATTCAAGATTGAATCATCAAGTGATGAAGACTCAAGCTCTTGCGATAGTGATGACATTGATGAGAAGATGGCTCTCTTTGTCAAGCAATTTGGCAAGTTCATGAAGAAGAAAGGTTTTCGTGCAAGAAGAAGAAAGAACTCATCCAAAAAGAATGAGCATACCATGAGATGCTTTAGATGCCATAGCAAGGACCATCTCATTGCAAAGTGTCCTTATGATAGTGATGATGAAGATGCTATCAAGAAGGAAAGGAAGAAGCAAAAGAAGAAGCAAGAAAAGAAGGAGAGCTCTCATAAGAAGAAGAATGATTCTCATGTTGCTACATGGGATAGTGATGATTCCTCAAGTGATGATGAGGATGGCAACAAGAGCAAGAAGAAGGGACATGCTAGCATTGCTATTCAAGAGAAGGTCTCCCTCTTCGACACTCCATTGTGCTTCATGGCTAAGGCCGCTAAGGTATCATCCGATGATGAGAGTGATCATGATAGCGATAGTGATGAAGAAGAATTCACTAAAGATGAACTAATCACTATGCTAGAAGATTGCACTCAACATTTTAAAGAATCTAGAAAGGAGTGCAAGGGCTTGCTTAAGGAAAAGAAAAATCTTATGCAAGAACTTGATGAGCTTAGGGCATCTTATGAGAGTCTAAAGGTAGACCATAAGAAGCTTCAAAAGTCTCACACTAAGCTTGAAGAAGCTCATTCCTCTCTAGTTGAAAAATATGAAAACATGCCAACTAATGTTGAGAAAGCTAAAACTTGCAACATAGGCATATCTTGTGATATAATTGATGAATCTTGTCATAAGCCTATTATTGTTGCTCCCACTAACCCTTCATATAGCTCATCTACATCATCCTCATCTAGTAGTGACGGTTTCACTTGTGACTCCACACTAATAGTTGAGAATGAAAATCTCAAGAAGGAGGTAAAAGAGCTCAATCACACCTTAGCCAAGGCTTATGGTGGTGAGGACCGCTTGCTTATGTGCTTGGGTAGCCAAAGAGCTTCTCTCTACAAAGAGGGATTGGGCTATAACCCTAAGAAAGGCAAGGCCGCTTTTGCTCCTCACAAGACTCGTTTTGTGAAGAACAATGGTAGCTATTGCAAAAGTTGCAAGCAAGTTGGTCACATAGAGCAACATTGCATGAACAAGAAATCCAATGCTAATGTATCCTCAATTAAGTTTGATTCTTTCTATATACTTACTAAGGGTAAAAATGATGTTCATGCTAAGTTCATTGGTGCACCATGGATGGGCTCAAAGAAGAAAGCCATTTGGGTACCAAAGAGCTTGGTCACTAACCTTGGAGGACCCAAACAAGTTTGGGTACCTAAAAAGAATTGATCTTATCTTGTAGGTCAATTACAAAGCCAGAGGAAGGCATTGGGTGCTTGATAGTGGGTGCACTCAACATATGACCGGGGATTCGTGTATGTTCAAATCTATTGATACAAGTCAAAATGGTGGTTTTGATGCTATCACTTTCGGCAACAACAAGAAATGCAAGGTCAAGGGGCTCGGTAAAATTGCTATCTCAAATGACATGAGCATATCTAATGTATTGCTAGTTGAGAGCTTGGACTTCAATCTTTTGTCGGTGGCACAACTTTGTGATCTTGGCTTCAAGTGCATATTTGGTAGTGATGATGTTGAAGTCATAAGTGTTGATGGATCAAATTTGATATTCAAAGGATTTAGACATGGTAGCTTGTACTTGGTTGACTTCAATGATAGTGAGACACAATTGACATCATGCTTGCTTAGCAAATCTAGTATGGGATGGTTATGGCATAGAAGGCTTGGTCATGTTGGAATGAAACAATTGAACAAACTTTTGAGGCATGACTTAGTTAGAGGCTTGAAAGATGTGACTTTTGAAAAGGATAAACCATGTAGTGCTTGTCAAGCCGGCAAACAAGTTGGAAATACACATCCTAGTAAGAGTGAAATGAGCACATCAAAGGCATTTGAGCTATTGCACATGGACTTGTTTGGGCCAACAACATACACTAGCATTGGTGGCAACAAGTATGGTTTTGTGATTGTTGATGACTACACTAGATACACTTGGGTGTTCTTTCTTTATGACAAGAGTGATGTACATGATCTATTCAAATCTTTTGTCAAGAGAGTGCAAAATGAGTTTGAGACCACCATCAAGAAGATTAGAAGTGACAATGGTAGTGAGTTTAAGAACACAAGAATCGAGGAATTGTGTGATGATCTTGGTATTAGACATCAATTCTCTCCAACATACACTCCTCAATCCAATGGTGTAGTTGAAAGAAAGAATAGAACTTTGATTGACATGGCTAGATCAATGCTTAGTGAATACAATGTAAGTCATTCATTTTGGAGTGAAGCTATCAACACGGCTTGCTATTGTAGCAACCGTCTCTATTGCCATGGGAAGCTTGGAAAGACACCATATGAGCTATTGAATAGAATAAAGCCCAACATTGCATACTTTAGAGTGTTTGGTTGCAAATGCTATATTCTCAAGAAAGGCACTAGATTGAGCAAGTTTGAAAAGAAATGTGATGAATGATTCTTACTTGGTTATTCTACCACAAGCAAAGCATATAGAGTTTGGAATCTCACAAATGGCACCTTGGAAGAAGTTCATGATGTTGAGTTTGATGAAACCCAAGGATCTCAAAATGAAGCTCAAAACCTTGATGATGTGAGAGGAGATCAATTGTCAAATGCAATGAAGTATATGGACATTGGTGACATAAGGCCGAGGCAAGTTGATGATGATGATGATATTCATGTGATCAACCAAAGTGTGCAAATTGATACTAATCAAGCAAGCTCTAGTGGTTCTCTTGATGAAGTGCAAGATTAAGGTCAAGCTAGTGGAAGCAATCAACTCCCAATACTCCAACCTACTAGTATTGCAAGAGATCATCCATTGGATCAAATCATTGGTGGAATTCAAAGTGGTGTTCAAACTAGATCAAGGCTAGCATCCTTTTGTGAGCATTACTCATTTGTGTCACTTGAAGAACCTAAGAAAATAGAAGATGCTTTGAAGGATTCCGATTGGGTAAATGCAATGCATGAAGAACTAAACAACTTTGCTAGAAATCAAGTTTGGGAACTTGTTGAGAGGCCAAAGAACTACAATATGATTGGTACCAAATGGGTCTTTAGAAATAAGCAAGATCGAGATGGCATGGTTGTAAGGAACAAAGCAAGATTAGTAGCACAAGGATACACTCAAGTTGAGGGTCTTGACTTTAGAGAGACATATGCACCGGTTGCAAGATTGGAGGCTATTAGAATCTTATTAGCATATGCTTGTGCACACAACATCAAGCTCCATCAAATGGATGTTAAGAGTGCATTTCTCAATGGCTACATCAATGAGGAAGTTTATGTTGAGCAACCTCCCGGTTTTGAAGATGATAAGAAGCCCGACCATGTTTTCAAGCTAAAGAAGGCATTGTATGGTTTAAAGCAAGCACCTAGAGCTTGGTATGAGAGATTGAGGGACTTTCTTCTCTCTAAAGGGTTCAAGATAGGAAAGGTTGACACCACTCTCTTCACCAAGAAGCTTGGAAATGACTTGTTTGTGTTGCAAATCTATGTGGATGATATCATTTTTGGATCAACCAATCAAGACTTTTGTGAAGAGTTTGGAAAAATGATGGCAAATGAGTTTGAGATGTCTATGATTGGAGAGCTTAGTTACTTCCTTGGACTTCAAATCAAGCAAATGAAGAATGGCACTTTTGTAAGTCAAGGCAAGTACATCAAGGACATGATCAAGAAGTTTGGATTGCAAGATGCTAAGCCAATGAGTACACCAATGGGCACAAATGATCAATTGGGTGTTGATGCTAGTGGCAACATGATGGATCAAAAGCAATACCGGTCTATGATTGGAAGTTTGCTCTATGTCACCGCTTCTAGGCCGGATGTGATGTTTAGTGTGTGTAAATGTGCAAGATATCAAGCTTCACCTAGAGAAAGTCACTTGAAAGCAACCAAGAGGATATTGAGATATCTTAAGGGCACTCATGATGTTGGATTATGGTTTCCAAAGGGGTCTAATTTTGAGTTGATTGGATATTCAGACTCCGACTATGGTGGTTGCAAGATTGATAGAATGAGCACAAGTGGTACTTGTCAATTGCTTGGAAGGTCTCTTGTTTCATGGTCATCAAAGAAATAAAATAGTGTTGCACTATCTACCGCCGAGGCCGAATACATTAGTGCCGGTAGTTGTTGTGCACAATTGCTTTGGATGAAAGCTACCTTGAATGACTTTGGAATTAAGTTCAAGAATGTACCATTGTTTTGTGACAATGAAAGTGCTATCAAGATGACTCAAAATCCGGTTCAACATTCAAGAACGAAGCACATTGACATAAGGCATCACTTCATAAGAGACCATCAGCAAAAGGGTGATATTAGCATTGAAAGCATTAGCACCGAAGATCAACTAGCCGACATATTCACAAAGCCACTTGATGAGAAGAGATTTTACAAGTTGAAGAATGAATTGAACATACTTGACTTCTCCAACTTGAAATGAGTGCACCCCCACATAATTATATGACATGTCTCTCCTCCGATATAGCAAGGTAAAGTTGTTTGGCATATCATCCATACTGTGCTAAGGACATGGTTAGAACATATAGACATATTTGCATGACAAATAGGCTCATTCATGAAAATCAAATGATTTCGATGTATATATGGTACCACTATTGCTTCTATGTTTTGATTGATCTAGTGGTAGCATATGACATGTTTGTGGGCTTGCAAACCTAGTGTTGAATCTAGAAAATGAGCTCATGATGTGTAATTCAACATGGTCAAGATAACCCTTATACTTTATGAGGTGTGAAGAAGCTTGTCCTTGGATCAAACCGAATTACATATTCTAGGCAAGTGATCTAGATTGAACCATAATTTGGACTCCCTCATATTGATTGACTTCATTCTCACTAAAATTGGTACCTTTTTGGTGATTGTTGACAAAGGGGGAGAGAAAAGTCACAAAGATAGAAAAGTCACAAAGGGGGAGAAAGATATAGTAAGGGGAAGATAGAAAAGTCACAAAGGGGGAGAAAGATATAGTAAGGGGAGAGAAATTAAAAATTGAGCACACGAGTAGGGGGAGCAAGCTCATGAATTATTTGTTGCATTTGTATGTGCATTAACATGATGTATTGTTGCATTGCAAAGATTAAATTCATATTCATGATTGTACGGTGATTGCTAGAAATAGAACTTGAATGATGATTTGTTGTGAGTAGCTTTACAAGTGGTATCCAGACACCTTTGCTTATAATATTGATCTCACGGGGTACTTTAGTGTTTGTGATCTTTACAAGTGATGAATTACAAGTGGTGTCTAGCTACATCGATGCTAAGGAAGGTATATAAAGGCAACTCCGATTGGTATCACGCTTCAAAGGTCCATTCTATATACCTTAGCATCAATTTGATAGTAGTAACTCTCCCAAAATTCAAATCCATACATATGTGCACAATTGAACCAAACTCATGGTAGCACATATGTAGGGGGAGCTAATACTATCGAAGTTGAAAATTATTTTCATATCTTTGTGATGGTTGTCATCAATTACCAAAAAGGGAGAGATTGAAAGCCCAAGTTTGGTTTTGGTAATTAATGACACCAAGTTGCTAATGCTATTGTATCAAGTGTGATTAAGCTAGGCATAAGCAACATGTGATGGAGGTGGAAATGGCATGGAGAGATGGCCATAAGACCACATGATTTGGTGCATGAAATGATGAGCAAGATCATGGTGGAGACGCACATAATATGGTGGACTTGATGATCAAGTGGAAGAGAAGGATCTAAGAGCGTAAGGCAAAGGTATAACCATAGGGTTTTCCTTTTGCCGGTCTAAGATGAGTAGAGAAGTGATTGACCGGGTTTAGGATACATAGCCGACTATCAAGAGGGGCAATCACGGTTAGCTCGGGAATCAAGTGCCACTAGATAAATGTCTTGAGCATATGCATTAGGATCTAGCTGAGAGCTAACATAACGCCTTGAAAATGTTTGTGAAATGCTAACACACATGCACATTGATGGTGTACACTTGGTGGTGTTAGCACATTTGCGAAGGCGGTGGTGTTTGAGCGGTAGTAAGGGGTTTGGGGTTCGCTCTCCCTCCCGCCGAGCGTGCGAGCGCGGGATTCAGGTGTTTTCGAGGAAATGAAATGCCTATTTTCTATTGCGCCGGAAGTCGGAAAAGAAACGGAGGCGAACGGCGGTCACTGTGGTGACCGGACGCTGCACCGGACGCGGTCTCGGTTTGACCGGACGCGTCCGGTCAGCTCAACGCGGCGTGGGCGCTAGGGTTTGTGACCGGACGCTGGTCTGGCCTGACCAGCGCGTCCGGTCAGTTCACCTGTGCGTAGAAGAAGAGCGCGCGACCGGCGCGTCCGGTCCCTCACGGAACCGGAGCGTCCGGTCAGACGTCCAGAGGGGCAGAGAGCAGTGGAGTGCTGATCGGACGCGCGGCGCGTCCGGTCACGTGCGATCGGACGCGTCCGGTCTCGACGGGAGCTTACTGGAACGCGACCGGACGCTGGCACTGTCGCGTCCGGTCAAATGGCTGAGCGCGTCCGGTCACGGCAACGGTTAGTTCTGACGCGCACTGTTTTCGCTTGTCGTGTAGTGACCGGACGCGTCCGGTCACCCTGACCGGAGCGTCCGGTCAGCGCGATTTCCGCTGCGTCATCCGTAATGGCTAGCTGCGTACCCCTTCGTTATAAATAGAGGATGTCCGGGGTTTGAGGGCAACACTAGCACATTTTGAGACCTAGAGACATCCTTTGAGCTAGAGAACAACCCCTCCACTCATCTCTTTGCATGGTTGCACATCTTGAGTGTGATTGAGTGAGATTCAAGTGCATTGCTTGAGAGTTGCATTCTAGAGGCACTTGATCTTCGAGTTGCTGCGGATTTCTTGTTACTCTTCTGTGTTTCCCGACACGGTAGACGGCTTGGAGCAGCGGAGGTGATTGAGCTCGCAATTGGAGATTGTTGGAGCCCTCACCAAGTGTTGTAAGGGGTTCTTGATCCTTCTCCGCGGGAGTTCGCGAATTGGATACTCTAGTGGAGCTCGTGGCTTGGAGGATCCCCATCTTGTGTGCGGTTGTGCGGTGCCCGCCGAGGGCTCGACTCTTGATAGTCGATTAGCTCGCGAACCGACAAGTGGGTGTATCGCCACAACGGGGAGTAGCTTGCCGGGAAGCAAGTGAACCTCCGGATAAATTCTTGTGTCATTCTCTTCCCGAGGATTTCTCTTGTGTGATTGATTTAGTGGTACTTCTCATCTCTACACGGCGGTATAATCTCTCGAAGCTCTTCTCTCGTATTACATCTTGTATCTAGCTTGTTGTTGTTGTTGTTGTGTTTAGTGGATAGCCTTGTACTAGACTTGTGTAGGTGGCTTGCTTAATTAGTTAGAGCTAGTGCATTTTGCTCCGCCACCTTTTGTACTAACTTGTGGTTAAGTAATTCTTGTAGAAGTTTTAATTAGGCTTTTCACCCCCCCTCTAGCCTATTTGGACCTTACAGCCGGGAGGTGGAGGAGACACCGAGGCGAGGCAACAGAAAGCGAGAAGAGAGATGCAACACCCGATTTATTTTTGAAACATCTAGATGAAACACTTGCAACCATACGTCTGAAGGTAGATGAAACACTTGAAACATACATCTGAAACACTGGTAAAAATACCTGAAAAACACATAAAAATCATTGTAAAATCTACGCAACATCCAGATAAAACACTTGCAACATATGTGTGAAATATATGCAATATCCAAATAAACACACTTACAAGATACGTACGAAACATTGGGAACAGAAGCCTGCAACATATTTGTACACCATTGCAACATATGCAACATCCCGATCTATTTATGCAACATCCCGATCTAACACTTGCAACGTACCTCTAGAATATCCAAAATATTTGAAACATATACTTGCAACATGCGATTTCAGTACAACATCTCCGTGCTGCTTGGGAGAATAGAGGCTCATCGGGTATTTTGTTCACCGGTGTAGAGTTCGCCGGTGGTGCGGAGCTTGCCACTCTGGTAGAGAAGGCCATGACAGGCTGGCCGTCGTAAGCTGCGTGCGGGCGAGTTTCGCCCTAGCCACGGTGAGCTAGGCACGCGGAGCGTGAGATATGTACAGGTGGGCTATGGTGAGCTACATGTGGGCAAGCTTCGCCCCCGGCTGCGGCGAGCTGCGTAGCTTCCGCCCTAGCCGAGACGAGCACGGGCGGCCGCGGCGAGCACGAGATGAGCGCGGGCGGAGGCCGCCCTGGCCAGCCACCGTGAGCTGCGCGGGTGGAGTGGCGCATGGGTGAGCTCTGCTGCAATTTTTTTTAGAAACTACGGTGATCAGCGGATAGGAGAGGGAGCTGCCGTCATGTCCCACCAACCGATGCCAGTCTCAGTGGAGAGTTTCATTTCGTTGTTTTCAACACTGCCATGTCATATAGAATGAAATGAAACTCGGATGAAACACCCACTCTCAATGGAAAGTTTCACTCCATAGTTTTATAGACATTTAATTCTATGACTCATAGAGAATTGGTAACTGTGCCAAGAGAGTTTCATCCACATGAAACTCAATTCTTCTCTCTTCATTAAAACGTTGACATATCATAAAAAATGCATATGTGGCAAGCTATTAATGTAAATGAAACTCTAATGAAACTTGCACTGAGACTGGCCTAACGCGCCGTGTGAGGATTAACCGAATGCCAAAGGAAGTGCGTGCTTATTGGCTGCTGCTGTTGTACGAATTGAATTGCAGCTTTAGGATACTGTACAACCTGCGCGGCATCCGCGGAATCGCGCTGCACATCGACACAGGCTTCGTGACGCCCCTCCGACGTACGTAATACTACTGCTACCGTCTTCGAGATGCTCAGGCGCGATGGATGACTTAGAGATGGAAATATCGGATGCATTGCTTGCACTAATCATGCAGGCGTTTCTTTTGCTTTGGTGGTGGTTCTTCTCCAATTCAGAGCTGCGCGGCGTGGTGGCCGTGATCCCGGACAGACTGGTCCAGCTCCACACCACGCATTCGTGGGATTTTCTAGGACTCGCCAGCAACGGCCAGATAACCTCCGCGTGGTCGTCTGCCAACCTTGGTGCCGACACCATCATCGGCTGCATCGACACAGGTAATTGGAATCTATATATACACCTACTATATTTTAATACTTATTATATACTAGTAATATATACTACACTTCATTTTAAATTATAAGATATTCTGTAGTTTTTCTATACACTAATATATACGCTATGTCAATATATATATATATATATATATATATATATATATATATATATATATATATATATATATATATGGTAATGACTTGTTTCCGGCCGGCCGTGCTTTTGTCCTGTCGCACGCATGCTCCAATCCCACGCGCAGCATTCGGCATCCCACTGCAAGGCACACGCACGCGACCGCTGCTCTTATCCTTCCACGCGTCGTCTAGGACCTTTTCATTCCCCGCGTCTCTCTCTCCCTGGCGACCGGCGACTGGTGACTGGCGAGCTCCTCCCCGGTGACCTCCTCGTCACCCACCGCCTCCCCGTGCCCGCGCCGAGTTCCTCCCCGCCCCACCTGCGCCGGCGATGGGGGAATCCACGCGGAGACTGGGGATCGCCGCCACGTCGGCGCTCACATCGGCCCCTACCGCGCCGCCCGCCTCACCTGCGGTTGCTACGCGGACGCCGACCGTCATCTCCCTCGAGCTCGCCGGCCCCGACGACAACGAGCGCAGCGTCGACAGCTCCCTCCCTTCAGCACCCGCTCCACTACTCGATTCCTCCGCCTCTGACCTGCGCTACTTCGTCCTCGACGCCGCCACAGGCTCCGCGCTCCGCCTCCCGGACTCTGACCCCAAGGAGCCCATCCAGCACCAAGCGCTCGTCGGTGTCCTTCCATTCCTCGGCAGCGCCACCCGTGTCCGCGACGACAGGCTGCTGGCCGCTTCGGTGGCGCTGGCGGAGCAGGTCACCGAGGAGCACTTCGCCAAGGGGCTCGGCCTCCACGACTTCCTCTGCGACGACCACGACCTGGTGCCACCGCGCCGGGCCACGGCCACCCGCATCCATCTCGCCCGTGTCCGACGCCGTCCAGGATGTGCTGCGCCGATTCATCACCAACCCCGGAGTCCCCTTCGTCAGGTCGGGCTCCGCTCACGACGGCCACATCCCGGAGGAGTCGTACGTCATGGCCACGCGCAGCCTCTCCTCCGCCGGAGTCGTACGTCACGGCCTCGCGCAGCCTCTCCTCCATCGCCGGCGGCAACGCCCACCCCACCTCTCGCAAGTTGGTGGTGCCCGAGGAGGAGGATGCGGTTCCCAGAACCTTGCCCGACAGGTGTTTGATGAATTTCCTCATCCTCTCACAGAGTTGTTTCTCGTCTCCATTCAGATACAGTGCTACACAGGCAGCACATGCCATGGGCTCTACCTTCAGAACTCCGGTTGATGAGCTGTGATGCTGGGCTGCGTCCTCTACCATGGCCGTCATTCGACTTGGCTGAGAGGTACTCTGTCACGTGTCTGGAAGCCTTCATGTCCTTGCTATGTTGATGTTGCTGCCTTCGGTGAATCTGATGATGAAAAGCCTGAGAAACTAGAAACTCTTGTTGCTGCAGTGCATAGTGGTGGCAACAGTATATAGTTCATATACCTACAGGAGATGTCCTTTCTGATGTTATCTTCAGTTCCCCAGTTTTTTCCGAAGATCGAGGAAGTGACTATGATGCTGCTGCTAGTGGAGCATCGGGTTTTGAATTTCGAGTGCCACAAAACAATTATGCTGCCTTCAGCTTGGTGGAATTCCAGGTGCCAATGTGAGATGCTTGTGATTGATCCTTCCATTTCAAGTATCTCTTGTTGTGTATTTGACCGTAGGAAGTACAGAAAGATTCAGTTGCAGCCATGGCCTGCAAGGCACGACCATCAGGTCGGTCACAGTGTGGCACTGTTATGTACATCTCCACCACAAGTACGTTCATCTCGCATCCTGTTGGGCATGTTCTTGGGCAAGGCCAGATGCGTAGCGCTTCGCAGTTGCTTCTCTAACATAATGATCCCCGAGATGCACTCTGTCAGCTATATGGTGCTCACACTCTATATATTCAGATACCATACCAATCTCCAGCTTGATGTCCCTGTCATCATGGTTTGTATATCTGTTTTGTACAAGTTAACTGGAGATTGCTTGCTGTTCCATTATACCTGGCTAGTCCAACATGAAATCAATTTTTCTAGGGCCTACAATCAGTTAATATCTCTCAACACACAATATATGTCTGGATATCCCAATAGTTGTCACTGGAATGTGCTCTCAGCTGCCTATATTTGTGTGCTTACTCCTAGTCAGTATGTTTCTATCTCATCCATATTGAATTTTCTAGGGCCTATAATCAGTTAAGAAGACATTGTTGCCTAACGAATGACACTTAATTGCCTAAAAAATACATTTTTTCGCAGCCGGCTGCTGCTATTTTGGCTGCAAAATTAAACTAGACTATACTGTAGATAAAACTGCAACAAGCTGCAGCCACAACTAAATAATTGTAGCTGAGTAGGCTGATTATCCATATTTTCTTCATGTGAGTTTCTAATTTCTAAGTATACATGAAAATACTGGATGGTGTACATAATTGAGCTAGTTGCCCTTATTGTATTGTCATATTGTAGGCATTTTAACTATAATGTTTTTGCTTCCTACTATATACAAATGTAATGATAACAGCTCTTTTTTGTGCATGCATTTTACAAGGATAGTTCTTCATACCATGCCTAGAGGGCAGAGGTTTCATGGAGTGTGTGCGCCAGCGTCCAAATAACAGCAACGAGGTATGATCACACATACGCAAAAGACAAACACAACCATTTTGTTAGGCAATTTAAGTCTGTCACACCCATTTATCGACCAAATGGAATGCTTACCCTTATGTGCGCCCAGAGATCAATCACACATAAGTTCACAAATTATAACAGAAGTATCATGGCAAATGTTATTACATCACGATATTTAACACATAGTCTTAACACAAATGTAGCGGAAGTATAAATAAAAATCTCTCTCGTGGTAGCTCCAGTCACAGGTACATTGACTGGTTGACAGCAAGACTAGTAATCCTCAGGGAAGTAGGCATAGTAGTCGCTATTACCTCCATCTGTTACCCATCCGGGATTTTTATCCAAATAAGAAGAATAAACAAGCGTAAGTACATCTCGTACTCAACAAGTGTAACATGGGGTTAATGAGGCTCAAATAGGCATAATCATGGGTTTATCAGCATGTAGCTTTTAGTTAACATGATTTTAGCATATCAATTGCAACAATAGGTCTCAATGTAAACAATAAACATATGATCCATGTGAAATGATTAATGAATAGCAAAAACATAAACATAAACAATTAATCAACTATTCCATAAGGGTTCAAGGCCACTCGTGACCGTGAGCACGGCTGTTATAACAGTTCTACACTCTGCAGAGGTTGTACACTTTCACTGTGAGTCGTGTTACCCATATGCCCGGGTTAATTACTCCCAAAACACTTCCAAGGTGAGCAGGCAGGGAATCACTATGAAGCCTTTCAAAGGTTCGTCTAACAAGTTAGGGCCGCTAGGTTTCAGAAGTCAGTCCGTGTGATACACACGCAGAGATCCACGGTCTGCTTTACCCCATTTGCGCCACAAGGGTAACCTCTAACAAGCTAGAAAAGGTCCTCATACTGAGCTAAAGCCAGAGCCATATAGCCCTCACAGTTGTACTGTAAATCCCGGATTGTCGCTTATAGATGAGTCCTTATGGAGAGCAATTAGAGCATCAAAACAACACACATGCTCTAATCCCCTTTATACAAGAATCAAAATCATATTTTAAATGTTTATTGCATATTCCTTTAATCAATTTTACATGATCATAGTCCATGTTTAAGCACTAGCCATACTAATCAATGCATCATAATGGGTACCAAGGTATAGGATCAATCTCTAAGTCATCCTTAACAAGGAATAAATGCATAATGATTTTAATTGCATAAGGTGAATAGGACAACAAGGATAATCCCATGCTATACTTGCCTTTCTCAAACTGGTCCTGAAGATCTTGCTCGTAGTAAGGCTCTTGATCTCCCACGAATTGCTCACCGTCTATACTCGATCAACCATTATCAACAACACACATCCAGAGGCAATCATGCATAGACAAACAAGACTATAATTAGAACAATACATCAACAGTAAGAAAATAAAATAAAAAGTCTTTAAAATGAATCTACAACTCGCTAGGATCACACAGACGCGAAGATCACGAAAAACGGATCTAAAACGACAAAGTTATGAATTTCCGAAGATTTCCTATAGAAAAATAAATACTTTAATTAAAACTCGAAAATAAATTAATCTAAACCTACTGTACAGTTACACCATTAGATAGATCTCGCGAATATGAATCTAACGCAATTTGAATGGATCAAATCGGAGTTAAAACGAAGATTCTACGGCTAAAACAATCTCAGTGGCAAAACTGTAATTAACAGAAAGCGTATTTTTTCTTTTTCCGGAACGAATTACGTTTTCTTTTATTAAATACGTATTTTCCCGAATACGCTTTGGACTGCGGGTTCTATTCCAGAAAAGAGCAGGGACTCTTTAGCAAAAAGACACGCGAACCGTTATCTTCTAATCTACGCCGTCCGATCTAGATCCAACGGTGCAGATTGATCGGGGACGGGAACGGGCGGCGCTCCGGCCGGGCTTCGGCCGCCGGCGAGCTCCCACGGCGGCGCCATCACTGGAATTTGCTAGCACACGGCTCCGGCCACCAAATAGAGAAAGGAGAACACCGGGAGGTCGAGAAGCTTACGGCGAACTCACCCCGCGCGATAAGAAGACCCGAGGAGGACCGGAAAGCGGCGGCAAGCTTGCGGTGGCGGCGATGGCGACGGTGGCGCGCGCGGTAGCTCGAGGAGACGACAAGGGCGGCTCCAAAAGGGTGGGATAGATGCGGACGAGTGCGGGGGTCGCATTTTATAGCTCGGGGGTGTCACCAACTAAGGAAAGGAGGGAGATTGGGCTGCCAACCGGATCGGAGAAGGAGGGAAACCGGAGCTCGCGATTGGGAAACCGGAGGAAGAAGAAAGGAAAGGTAGAAGGTGACGCTGACAAAGAGGACCCACCTGTCGGCGACTCCAGGCGGGACGCGGCCACGCGCGGGCGGAGCTGGGCTGCGGGCCGTTGGCCGGCTCGGCCCAGAAGAGAAAGCGGGCGCGCGGGGAGAAGGGAGCTGGGCCGCGGCTGGCGCTGGGCCGCGAGAAGGAACGGGCCAAAAACCGAATGAAATACATTTTTCTTTTCTCTTTTCTTTTCCGAATTTTCAAATCCATTTTTCAAATGATTTTCAAATCAAATTTGAATTTGATTCAAACCACTCAATGAAAAACTCCAGATGCAGCAGCATGAATGCTCAAACATGTTCCTACCCTTATATTTGATTTTAAATTTATAAAATTATTCTTATTCTAAAGTTGCATGCTTCACAAAAATAAATATAAAAACCATATTTTTCCTATTTTTCTTTTCTTCAAAATTTAGGGTGTTACAATTCTACCCCCCTTAAAATGAATCTCGCCCCGAGATTCGACCGGTGCTTACTCAAACAGTTGCGGGTAGGTTTTTCTCAGATCCTCTTCTCGTTCCCAAGTAGCCTCTTCTGCAGTATACCGATTCCACTGTACTTTACACATCTTAATTGTTCTACTTCTTGTGACTCTGTCCGCAGTCTCCAAAATCTTAACCGGAAACTCCTCATATGTAAGATCCTCCTTAACAGTGAGTTCCTCTATCGGAATCTGTTCTTCTGGTACTCGCAAACATTTCTTCAATTGTGATACATGGAACACATCATGTACACCTGCCAGACTCTCGGGTAATTCCAATTGATATGCCACTTCACCACGTCTCTCTATAATCTTGAAAGGTCCAATATATCTTGGTGCCAATTTACCCTTCATGTTAAATCTCTTCACACTTCTCATGGGTGACACTTTCAAGTAGACATAATCTCCTACCTCAAATGTCAACTCCCTTCTGCGAGTATCAGCATAACTTTTCTGTCTGGACTGGGCTATCTTTAGATTATCTCTAATCATTCTTACTTTCTTTTCAGCATCCTTTAATACATCAGGTCCAAACACTTGACTTTCCCCTGTCTGATTCCAGAACAACGGGGTCCTACACTTTCGTCCATACAGAGCCTCAAACGGTGCCATTTGAAGACTCTTCTGATAACTATTGTTATAAGAGAACTCTGCGTATGGCAAACTCTTATCCCAGCTGGTACCATATTGTAGAGCACAAGCTCTCAACATATCTTCCAATATCTGATTAATTCTCTCTGTTTGACCATCAGTCTGAGGATGATAAGCTGTACTGAAATTTAGTTTGGTCCCCAATGATTCATGTATCTTTTGCCAATAGTGAGATGTAAACTGAGTACCTCGATCAGACACAATCTTCTTAGGAACTCCGTGTAAACTCACTATTCTTTCCATATACAACTCTGCCAGTTTCGCACTGCTATATGTAGTCTTCACAGGCAGAAAATGAGCAACTTTAGTCAAACGATCCACTATTACCCAAATTGAATCATATCCTCGTTGAGTCCGCGGTAACCCAACTATAAAATCCATACCAACCTCTTCCCATTTCCACTCAGGTATCTGCATAGGTTGTAACAATCCTGCAGGTCTTTGATGTTCCGCTTTCACCCTTTGACATGTGTCACACAAAGCAACATACTCAGCTACGTCTCTCTTTAAACCATACCACCAATATTTCTCTTTCAGATCTAAATACATCTTAGTACTACCAGGATGTATGGAATAAGCTGACTCATGAGCTTCACGCAGAATTGCCATTCGTATTTCCCTATCTTCGGGCACACACAACCTTTTCCCAAACCATAGCGTACCATTTTCATCCTTATGGAATCCTGGAGATTTTCCTTTCGCTATGTTTTCAGCTATCTCTCTCAATTTTTCATCTTTCAGCTGACCTTTACGGATTTCTTGCTCCAAAGTAGGCTCCAATACTAGTTCCACTGCATTAGTAGTAAATCCTAAGTTCAGATACTTACACTCAGCACACAATTCCTTTGGCATAGGCATTACTTGTATTTCATTTGCATAACTCTTCCTACTAAGAGCATCAGCGACCACGTTGGCCTTTCCGGGATGATAATGCACCTCTAGATCATAGTCTTTTATCAACTCCAACCATCTCCGCTGCCTCAAGTTCAAATCTGTTTGAGTGAAGATATACTTGAGACTCTTGTGATCAGTGTATATATCACTTTTATGTCCCATCAAATAATGCCTCCATATCTTTAATGCATGAACCACTGCAGCTAATTCCAAATCATGAGTAGGGTAATTTAACTCATGCTTCCTTAACTGCCTCGATGCATATGCCACCACTCTACCTTCTTGCATCAGAACACATCCCAATCCCAATCGAGATGCATCACAATAGATAGAGAAAGGTTTATTCAGATCTGGCAAAATTAAGACAGGTGCAGTAGTCAATCTTTTCTTCAACTCCTCAAAATTAGTCTGACACTTCTCGGACCACACAAACTTAGCATTCTTTTCCAACAATGCAGTCATTGGTTTTGCAAGCTTGGAAAATCCCTCTATAAACCTTCTATAATAACCAGCCAATCCCAAAAAGCTACGGATCTCACTTGCATTGGTAGGTGGTTTCCAATTCAATACATCCTTCACCTTGTCAGGATCTACTGATATTCCTCCATTTGACACGATGTGACCCAGAAAAGAAACTTCCTTAAGCCAAAACTCACATTTACTCCTTTTTGCATATAGTCGGTGCTCTCTGAGCTTCTGCAAGACCAACCTCAAATGTTCAGCATGTTCTTCCTTCGTCTTGGAAAACACTAGTATATCATCAATGAATACCACTACAAACTTATCCAGATATTCCATGAACACCTTATTCATTAAGTACATGAAGTATGCGGGAGCATTAGTCAATCCAAATGACATCACCGTATACTCATATAACCCATAACGTGTAGTAAATGCTGTCTTAGGTATATCCCTGGCACGAATCTTCAATTGATGATATCCAGAACGAAGGTCAATCTTGGAAAATACACAAGCTCCTCTCAACTGATCAAACAAGTCATCAATTCTAGGCAATGGGTACTTGTTCTTAATGGTAACCTCATTAAGAGACCGATAATCTACACACATCCTCTGAGTTCCATCTTTCTTATCCACAAAAATTACTGGTGCACCCCATGGTGACGAACTAGGACGAATAAAACCCTTATCCTGTAATTCCTTAATTTGTTTCTTAAGTTCTTCTAGTTCATTTACTCCCATTCTATATGGACGCTTAGCTATAGGTGCAGTTCCAGGTAATAATTCAATAATAAATTCAATATCACGGTAT
>CM039588.1:4140766-4222473 GCA_022457205.1 Saccharum spontaneum | reverse complement strand
TTTCCTCTGGGCTCAGACAAACTTGTGAAGGAATATGCCATGAAGCAGTGGACGATCATGTTCCGAAACTAGAGGTCCGAGATGAATACCAAGTGGGCAAAGAAAGGGTTGGACCCAACAAAAAGATACAAGATTACGGTCGGGCAGTGGGCGGTTTTTCGAGAGCAAAGGAGAGAGCCAGAGTTCGTAGCTCGGAGTGAAGCCAATACCGAGCTGGCAAAGAAGAACAAGTACCACCACCATCTAGGCACAGGTGGTTACCAACGCCAGGTTCCCAAGTGGAGGCAAGAAGAGGCTGCCAAGAAAGCGGCAGGGTTACCGACACTGTCTGAGCAACTTGGAGAAAGGACCGTAAATTGGATTCGTGCTTGAAAACCGAGGGAAACCGAGACTGATGTGTCCTTTGATGACCCAATGCTCGATGAAGCAGCAAAGAGCATATTTGCGGTGGCAGCTAAGCAACACGAAGGATTATTTAAGCCACGAAGAGAAAGGGACATCCTTACTGCTGGCCTAGGTAACCCCGAGCACCCTGGTCGTGTTCGAGGCATCTTATCGAAAGAAGCATGGAAAGAAGGATTCGGACCGGAGTGGGAGGGTGAGTACAAGAAACGTGATCAATACAAGGAAGAAATGAAAAGTTATTTTATAGAGGAGGCAAAGAAAGACTTCCAAGAGATGATGTCCAAAATTCTATCCGATCCTCCTCCAGAGTTGATGCATCGTTTGGCGAGTGCGATGTCTGCTCAACAGATGATCACTCAGGCTCCCCAGATGCAGCTAATCCCAACAACATAACCATTGGTGACACAGTGTACCACAACCATTCCAAGTAGTTTCGCGTCAACGACAAATAAAGTTTACTATTCAGTTGACGACATTGATAGGCCGGTGGCTTGCTCCCTAGTCATAAGATATGGTATTAACAATCATCGAACAAGGGAAGTAGTCATAGGCCTTGCAATCCTAGGACGCAAGTACCATGAGAGCGACATTCCAAAAGACTACTGCAAGGTAGAAGTGTCGACGGTCGTCCAAGGATACGAGGACGACATGCTAGACATCCCCGGTCCCAAGGGCATTGAGAAACTCAGACAGGCTATCAAGAACTTCATCCTTTGGCCTCGACAAGACGTCCAGTTGAGTGAGCCACCACCATCCTCTCAAGCCCCGCCACTCACTCAGGACTCGTCAGCACATGCCGATCCTCTTCCTAACCCACCATCATCACCGATCGTGGCTCCTGTTGACCCCCCATCATCTCCGACAACATTCAATTCTCCACCTTCTCCACCACCCAACGATTCCGAACAAACACAAGAGGCACAAGAGCGGCCGAGGAAGAAATTTTCAGTACCCAAATTGGTTTCCCCCTTCGAGCCAAAGAAAAAGACTGCCGGCATGGCCAAATTTTTGTCTGGAATTGCACAAAGCCGCACTACATGTACCCTTGACTTGGCTGAGCATGAGAAGTTAGAAAAAAAACCTAAGGTAATTACCGTAAGTATCAGGAAGCCAACAATGGACGATTACAAAAATGTCCCTAATAAATACGTGCCTGGAAGGTCTCTACTGAAGTGGGATACACTCAAGAAGATCCCAGCTGGTGTTAAAAGGCTGCATGACTGGTACATAAGAGCATCCTCTGTTGGCATCGACACCATCAATGTGTCTATACCACGAGCTGCATTTGTTAATGGCAGGCAAACGACTGTTATTACCTTTGAGGACATGTGGTTGATGATGAACCTCTAGAGACTCGATGTACAACTCGTAACGGTGTTTGCATTGTAAGTGTCACTCATACTAACACATGCATGTGTTATTATTAGTGAGTTGTATCAATTTTCAATATCATACATGAACGTGCGCCTTGCAGAATGCAATATGATCAACAGGAGATGCGTTACGGTCCGAATCCTAATTCTAATGCCAGTCAAAGGGTTGGTTATTTGAACGCAATGAAAATATGTGAGGAGCAGTACACATTCAGAATCGGGGATGATCACGAAGACTTACAAGGTTTACAAGGTGAAGAACGGGAAAAGAAAACAGTGAAACTTACAAAGGAGTTTGAAGCCAGATACGCCTTGTACCTAGGACACGCAATGCTCCAGTTTCAACACTGGGAATCCATAGTGGCCCCCTACAACTTTGGGTTAGTGTGAGTTTGCATATATCAAATTAATTATTTTAGTACACACATGCATCACAAATTTGATTCGTACAGGGACCACTGGATCTGCTTCATGATTTTTCCTAGGCCTGAACAGGTGTTGGTATGTGACTCCGCAGATTACCCGACTACAAGCTATGGAACATTCGTGAGGCACTTAGAGCTATAAGTCGAGATTTTGCATGCATACTTTGATCGATGAGATGTTGAGAATAACAAGGTGATTCTATTCGTGATTATAGGGCATATAGGTATTACAAGATTAAAGGTGGAAGTTGCGAGTCATCAACACAAGGGCAGCCATTGAAAATACATCATAACTGGCTGGTACGTATGGAAACTTATGAATACATATCATACATGTACAATACATAGGACGATGTTGCAAGTAAATAACCACTTTCCCGTTATATAGTGCCACAAGCAACCACTCGGATCGGTCCACTGTGGATCTACGTGTGCGAGTTCATGAGAGAGAACGGACGATACATCAAGAACCCTTCTAAGGTAATATAAGTAATAGTCATGTATGTATTTTTGACATTAAATTTACAAATGTATTATCAAGTGTAAATATATGATGTTTATAAACCTCCTTTCCAGAAATTTGATGTAAAAAAGGCTAAGCACATGACCGAACGTGCTTTATACAACATGGTTGAGGACCTGTGCTCATTCATCTTGAAAGAAGTCATTCCATGCGAAGGGAAATATCATGATGCTACCAGCGTCTTAGCACGCCCAGAGTATAGAATGCTCACAAATATTTGTAGGCTTCAACTTAGTTGAGACAGTTATTTGACAACGGGTGAAAACTTTGATGTATATAATGTGTGATGTATAGATACTCTTGTAACTTTATGTTTGTGTGCAATGAAACTTTGATGTATATAAATGTATGCATGAAATATTTAAATTGTATGTTGCTATATTTGAACACCATCCAATAAGGTTTAGTAGTTCCAATATCAATGGATATGTATATATTTAATAATATAAAAAATATCCAACATCACAAGTGGTTGCTTTTGATCCGCATGTGGAAATGGATGTTGTCTCATTTCCACTGGCCTCCAGCGCAAGCGGTGCTGGAAAACGTCAGTGGAAATGGGTATAGACCCGCCTATATAGTATGTCTTTGTACTAGTGGTCTTGACATAAAACAACATTTTTAAAAATAAGGTTACCAAAAACCAATTTTGTCGGTGTTCGGACCCGAGGGGGTCCTAAACCAACGAGTAAAATGCTGCGTGTCCCTTTCCTGGGTGGTGATGCAAGGAGAACACACGGGGGTTTTATCGTGGTTCAGGTAAAAGAAGGCCCTACGTCCAGCGGGGGGGGGAGAGGTTTGTATTTCCTTGCACCGAGGTGCTCGTGTAGGGGTTACAAGCTTGCGAGAGAGGGCGTCGAGCCCAAGTCTCAAAGGAGAAAAAGAGTACAAGATGATTGCTTGAGATGTTGATCTTTGTCTTGTAAATGGCCTGTTGTTCGTCTATTGATCTCTGCCCCCCTTGTGGAGTCCCGTCCTGCCCTTTTATAGGAGGGGAGGAGGCCAAGACGATGGGGAGTCTTGAAATGATGTTTTGTCGATCTCTGTTGAGGTGACTGTAGCGACGTGCTTTAGAAATGGGAGGCCATCCTTTGGGACGTGATGTCGTAGAGGACGAGGTGTTGAAATGACCCGGAGCGTCATGCCATACCGTCCTTCCTTCCCTGTTACGTTGTGTCGGGGGTCGAGGCCGGGTCGAGGTCGGGTCGAGGCTGAACGGATAAGTCCGAATCCCTGGAACTGCGGTGTACGGGCCTTGTCGTATCCTCCCTCGAGGGTCACTGGTGACGCATAGTGTTAGGTATGGTGGGCATAGTGACGTTTTTCACCTCCCATCACGGGATGGGCGGTAAAATAGTGAAGGCTGTTACTGGTATTGTTCCCACGTCGACCCAGGTCGCGGCCATGCCGGTAGGTGGTAGTTGGTGGTCGTATTAAATGCCATGACTTTTTTGTCCGTGGTAGGTGGAGGCAGAGGGGATCGAGCGCCTCGACCCGGGCTCACGCGAGTCGGAGTGCTCCTGGGGGGCGGTCGAGCCCCGTGCGGGTCGGAGCGCGGTCGAGGCCTCCCGTCGAGGGGGCCTCGTACGAGTCGGAGGCGGGATGCGGTCGAGGCATTCCGTCGAGCCGGCCTCGTACGAGTCGGACCTGTCGCGCGTTTTGAAGTGGGTCATGCTTTGTCGTGGTTTAGTCGTTTTAGTTTTTATTATCGTTGAATGTGGGTACCCCTATAGTATTGGTACCGACAGTAGCCCTCGAGCCTTTAGGTGAGTGTATGTTCACTCTCCTAGAGGTTTTTTGTCGATGAACTGGAGTCATAGCGCCGTTTTGCTTTTCCAGTAGGGGCGTCTGAGCGTTCTCAGGACTTCTCCGGTGGGGGCGCGCGAGCGCACCCGCTGGGTGTAGCCCCCGAGGCCTCGGTGGAGTATTGAGAAAGTCTCCTCCGAGGTCTTAGTCGTGGTTTACCAGGGAGTAGTTGATGCGGCCGAGCCCCCGAGCCTCGCGCGCACGAGGTCGATCGGAGTCCCTGCCGTCTTTCGTTGTCCGGCCCTCACGCTCATCCTTCGGAGAGGAGGAGGAGGGGTGGGGAACGTCGTACTACCCCGTTCGGGCGAGTCCGGCGATCTCCGGTGAGCTACTAGCGGGGAGATTCGAGTGAGAGTCCGTGCTCCAGTCGTTAGGAGTCAGCTTGGGGCCCGGGGGCACTCTTCAAAGATGCCAAGGAGTGGTCGTGCGGATGTCGGTTCCCTGCGACGGGATCCGAGGGCTCGATGCCTCCCCCGAGGGGATTCCTGCTTCGACCTCATCCTTTGGCCTCGAATACGTCTTGGGGTGCCTCGAGAGCGTGGCTCGAGCCCTGGCCATGTACGGGCGCATCCCTGGTCGTCCCTTGCTCTGTTGCTCGAGGGCAGCTGTCGAACCCAGGTCGAGGGCCAGCTTCCGTTCCCTCGAGACTTAAAATGGGCCCGGAGCCCGTTATGGGAATCTAGGAATATCCGTCCGTGGATCTCGCCCCACCCGTTAGCCTGACGCGCCTTTTTAGGGCGAGATCGGCGCGGTAGTGGGTGACGTGGCGTTTGGTTACTGCGTGGGGGACGGCCACGTGCCTTGCTCCTGTAAGGCGTGGGGGACGGTTAGGTGAGCGCATTTATTGTGGGAAACTGTTCCTACCTTTTCGCGCGGCCGTTGGACTTCCTCCTGGCCTATAAAGGTGAGACCCAGGGGTCCGTGCTCCCCTCCGGTTCCTTGCGCTCCTGCCATCCCCTAGCCTCAGGAAACCCTAGCCTTCTTGCGCCTTCCGCCCACACTGCTGCCGCCGCCGCCTTCCCCTCCGCTCATTCCCTTCCCGACAGCGCCGATGGCCGGAAAGAGCCAAATCCTCCCCGCCGAAGACTGGGCCTCTTCCTCGGTGACGGAGAGGAAGCTAGAGGAGCTGGTTGAAGATGGGTTGCTGCGGCCGAGGACGAACCGGTCGCGGCCGGAGTGGATAGCGCCGCCGCCGGCTCACCGGGAGCCGGCGCCCCCGGAGGGCTACGTGGTGAGCTTCGTATGCTTCCACGAGCGGGGTTTCGGCATCCCTTCGTCGGTCTTCATGCGGGCGCTTCTCCACTACTACCGGGTGGAGCTCCACCACCTTGCCCCCAACGCCGTCACGCAGGCCGCCATCTTCGCGGCGGTCTGCGAGGGGTATCTCGGGGTGGAGCCGCAGTGGAACCTGTGGCTTCACCTCTTCAAGGGCGAGCTCTTCGCGCGGAGGGCGGGGGAGAAGGGAGTTCTCTACGCAGCGCGGGTAGGGAGCTGCGTCCTGCAGTTGAGGTCGAGCCGGGCGGACCAGTACATCCCGGCTCGCCTCATCTCCTCGAACAGCGGGTGGCACGAGGGCTGGTTCTACCTCCGCAACGACGACAACCAGCTGCCGAGGTACACCGGCCGCGTGCTGACCGCCCGGGAAGACCGCTGGGTATATGGAGTGCCGGACGTCGAGAAGCCGCGTTTGGACCCGTTGTTGGCGGCGCTGCAGCAGCTGCGCGCTCGAGGCTTGACGGCGGCGGCGGTAGCGACGGCGTTCCATCGCCGCCGGGTGATGCCGCTGTGCCGGCGTCGCCTGCGCCTCGACCAGATGACTCCGGAGGCGTCTCTGGAGGGGAGCCGGATGTCTCATGAGGCCCTCACCCTCGAGGAGGGGCTTCGTCGAGCCCGCCGGATGGTGGGGACCTTCAAGGCGGAGGAAGCCGACCGACTCCCCATGAGGCCCACTGAGGGGTTCGAGCCCGTGGTAAGTTCCTTGGGTCGGTACGCTTGTTTTTGGTTTCGTTCGTTTCTCGGACCCCCTTAATCCGGTCGGCGCCTATGTGCAGGACTTGTCGGCGTTGCGGGAGACGCGACCGCCGGTTTCGGAGGACCAGCCTGCCCGGGACGCTCGACGGCAGCATGCCTCGAAGCAGAAGGCGGTCAAGGAGTCGACCAAGAAGCGGGCGGCCCGCAAGGCCAAGGAGGGGGAGGCACGGAAGAAACTCCGGCGCCAACAAGCCCTCGACGGGCTTCCTTTGGAGCCGTCGCCCTCCGAGACCATGTCGGGGGAGGACGATGACAACAGCGGCGAGGATGACGATGCCTTGTCGTGGTACGAGGCCGCGACCAGGCTGGGGAGCCTCCCCGACATCCGCCCCTTGCTGGAGCCCATCGCGGGGTCATCCTCCTCGGTCATCGTGGTCGAGGAGGTTGAGGAGGACGACGAGGAAGAGGAGAAGAAGAAGAAGAAGAAGAAGAAGGAAGAAGAGAAGAAGGAGGCGGGCCCCTCGGTAGGAGGGGCTGCCTTGCCCCGGACCCAGCAAGCGGGGTCGACATCGTCGTCGGCGGCACCACCGTCGGGCGTGAGGACCCGAGGCCAGCTGGCCTCGGAGGCGCAGAAGACGCGCAGTGGTGCGCCGGCGAGAGCCCCACGGAGCGCCCGGTCCGCGGGTGGGGCTGCCACGAGGCCACCACCTGCCGCCTCGAGCGGCCCGGACCGTGCAGGGTCGAGGCCCCTGGTGCCGATCTCTGGGTGAGTTTTTGAGCTAAGGGGACTTGTCTTCTTTTTCGAATTCGTCGACCGACCTCATTTTTTATTTTACAGGCTGAAGCGGAAGGCGGAGACCATGGGGCCCACCCCCGTGAAGTCCCTTCGAGCCAGCGTCGCCGTCCTTAACCGGTCGGCGGAACAGGACGCGGCCTGGGTCCGCGAGGTCGAGGCCGCGAAGGAGCGCCGTCGGCAGCAGGAGGCTGCAGGTGCTTCGACGATCGCCGGCCCCGACCCTGCCGCGGCGGGGTTAGACCCGGCGAGGGTGGTGGCGCCCAACCCGGTCGAGGCGGAGCCCAGGGCGCTGCCCTCGGCTGAGGCCACCGTGGAAGCGGCCGTGGAGGGGGCGGCCGCCGATGCGACCGTGGAGGGGGCTGCACCGGCAGCGGAACAGGAGGTGGCATCGGCGAGGGGGCCGCAACCACAGCAGGACCCGCTGGCGCGGACGGTGGGCGCGGCGGAGGGCGAGGTCGCCGAGCCCTCTACCGGAGCCCCGGAGGAAGTGGCGCCGGAGGTTGAGGTGCCGGTGGCGGGGGCACCGATGGTCGGAGCGCCGGTTCCCGATCCACCGACGGGCGAGGTACCGGCCCCAGAGGCGTCGACGGCGGAGGCGCCAGCTCCGGAGGTGCTGGTTGCCGAGGGGCCGGTCACCGCCGAGGGGCGGGTGCCCGTGGTCATTGCCCTCGACGACGCCCCCCTAGACAGGGGAAAACAAATAATGGGGGCCGAGGGGGGCGAGACCACGAGCCGGGCCGATGCCTCGACCTCCGCCGGGGTCGCGGGAGCTGCCGGCGAGGGCAACGAGGCCGGCCCTTTGACCGGGCCGGGAGGTGCCCCGGCCGCGTCGTCATCGTCGTGGCCTGATTTTGCCGCGCTGGCGATAGCGCGGGCCGAGGAAGAGATCCCGAGGTGGGGGGGCCGCCCCTTCAGTTTAGGGACGCCGCGAACCTCGACGCCGAGCCCATCCTCACTCTGAATGACAGAGATGAGGTGCATCGCTGGCAGTACCTCGAGGGCGTCCGCCAACATCTCGATCGGCTGCTTCGGGTGGCGTCCGACGCCGTTTCGCGGGGCATGCGGGATGCCACCGAGGTACGATTAATCTGTCAGCTTATTTCGTGGCTCTCAGTGTCTTTTTTCTTTGGTTTCATTATCTTTTTTGGTTTTTCTTTGAGTTAGGAACTGAAGGAGACCTCCCGCCGCAAGTCACTCTTCATCCGAGGTGAGAGTGGCGTGTGGGCGTCGCTGTCCCGACAACGGGCCCTGGTCGAGGAGACCCAGAAGAGGCTCGCCGATCGGACCGCTGAGATGGCTGAGCTGCGCACCGCCTTCTCGACGGTGAAGGAGAAAGCGATCCAGGCGTGGGCAGCCGAAGCTTCAATGCGTACCGAGGTGGACAAGGCCCGGGAAGAGGCTGCCCAGGCCCGCAGGGACCTCGAGCCCCTGGCGGCGCGGGTCAAGGAGCTCGAGGAGGACGTCTCCCAGGTCAGCCGTCAATGTGACCTCCTCAACGTCCAGATCGGGCAGGTCACGGCCCGGTTTAGTGCGCTGAAGGACGAGATCTCGGGGCTGAACGGGGCCGTCCAAGAGAAGGACGCGGTGCTCCAAACCGCCCGCCAGGAGATCGAGGCACTGAAGGCGACCGTCCGTGAGAAGGACAGTGCCCTCCTGGGGCTCGAGCAGACATGCGGGGGGCTCCGTGACGAGGTTGTGGGTTTAAAGACCCACGTCGGGGGTAAGTAGCTTGTTATGGCCATATAGTTGAGGCATCGCGTTAGGTGCTAATTTGCCTTGTCGTGTTTCAGAGCTGGAGAGTGAGAACCGGGAGGCCCATTCGACCGCCAACTCCCTGCAGAGCCTCCTCGAAGCCGAGACCCGGAGGACCCAGCTGCTCGAGGGCGCGATCACCACGGTGTGCGACGGTCTGGGGGTCGAGCCCGACGTCGACACCGGAGAAGACGCTCCGGGGAACTCCTTCATCCGTCGGGTGGCGGCGCTAGGTCACCTCGCCCGGGAGAAGATACGGGACAGCCTCCACCATGGCGTGAAGAGGGCGTTGGCCGTCGTCCGCTCGGGTTTTGTATTCGACATGGAGCTTGTTGCCGACGGCTTCATCACAGACCCGGAGCGGACGGACGAGGAGAATGAAGACGCCTGCTTGGATCTGATCGAAGCCGCGGAGGGGCCTAGGAGCCGTCTGGCCTCACTCTTTGAACCCGAGGTGGTCCCGACTGCTGACGACGAAGGCCTGTGAGCCAAATCTGGGCACGGAGGCCCATGTAATAAGTTAGTTATTTTGATTTTTAGTCGTAATGGCCGTGGGGGCCTTAAGAACTCGAGACATAAACCAGTTCGTGGTTAATTTGGTATTATTCGAGCTTTTCTTCCCTCTATCGCTTGGATTGTGCTCTTGAGCGATTTACTTAGCACGCAGTCGCGTCCTTTGGCGCAGAGGAGCTAGTGGAGGTACCGTAGCCTGGGGGGCGTAGGTGATCTCACGGCTCGACTGCCCTTGAGCTTTAGGGTGCTCTTGCGGCTTCGCGGGTCGTGCAAGATCCTGACCTGAGCGACAGGGGGTAAACCCTTTTTAAAGTTATGAACTGTTATTAGATCTACTTAGCGTGCGGCCGCGCCCCTGGACGGCGTGAGTACCGTAGCCTCGGAGGCGTAGGTGATCTCGTGGCTCGATAGCCCCCGAGCTTCGGGGCGCTCTTGCGGTGCTTGCTGATCTAAGCAGTAGTTCTTAAAATTTAAAAAGAAGTGAAATTTTTTTCAGGACTGGGGGTTCTCCCTTTGTAGCCCCCGAGGGAGGGTCGATTCTGGTAGTGCAGAGTCGATCCTCCCTTATCGTAAAAATGAAAGTTTTAACATTGCTGTATTCTTTATTAATGAAAAAGAAATTACAGAGCCTCGAGGCTTTCTAAGGAAAAAAGCGACGTAGCTGTTCAATGTTCCAAGCGTTGGTGAAGATTTCGCCGTTCTCGTTGGATAGCTTGTAGGTGCCCGGCTTTAGTACTTCTGCGATAATGTATGGTCCTTCCCATGGTGGCGTGAGTTTGTGGCAGCCCTTGGTGTTCTGGTTCCGTCGTAGCACCAAATCACCGACGTTGAGGTCGCGCTTGCGGTCGTGTCTGTCGTGGTAGCGTCGGAGACCCTGCTGGTACCTGGCAGAATGCAACAAAGCCACATCTCGGGCCTCCTCGAGCTGGTCGAGGGCGTCCTCTCTTGCGGCGTCATTGTTTCTTTCGTCGTAGGCCTTTAACCTTGGGGATCCGTATTCTATATCAGTTGGGAGCATAGCCTCGGACCCGTAGACTAAGAAGAACGGAGTGAACCCCGTGGCTCGACTCGGCGTTGTTCTTAGGCTCCACAGAACCGAGGGTAGCTCGGCAGCCCATCTTTTGCCATGTTTGCGTAGCTTGTCAAAGATTCTGGGTTTCAGGCCCTGTAGGAGCATGCCATTGGCACGTTCTACCTGGCCGTTTGTTTTTGGATGAGCCACGGCCGACCAGAGCACGCGAATGTGATGGTGGTCGCAGAAGTCCAGAAACTTTTTACCAGTGAACTGGGTGCCGTTGTCCGTGATGATGCAGTTGGGGACCCCGAAGCGATGAATGATGTTGGTGAAGAAAAGCACGGCTTGTTCGGACCTAATACTGGTGATGGGACGAGCCTCGATCCACTTGGAGAATTTGTCGTTAGCGACGAGCAAGTGGGTGAAGCCGCCAGTTGTCCTCCTTAGAGGTCCGACGAGGTCGAGGCCCCAAAAGGCAAATGGCCACGTGATGGGAATGGTTTGCAGTGCATGTGCCGGGAGGTGAGTTTGTCTCGCATAGTACTGACAACCTTTACAGGAACGTACTAGCTTGACAGCGTCGGAGACCGCGGTCGGCCAATAGAATCCTTGTCGAAAGGCGTTTCCGACGAGGGTTCGAGGCGCAACGTGGTGACCGCAAGCCCCCGAGTGCAGGTCACTGAGCAGGCCCCTGCCTTCCTCGTTCGTGATGCAACGTTGGAGGATGCCCGTAGGGCTGCGGCGATATAGCTCCCTACTGTCGCCAATGATCACAAAGGTTTTGGCCCGGCGAGCGATCCGTCGAGCCTCGGTTTTACTCGAGGGGAGGTCCCCATGGATAAGGTAGTCGAGGTATGGCGCGAGCCAGTCAGGCTTGAGGTCAGATGGTGGGGTCGATCCTTCCACCTGCATGGCTTCGGCCCCGGTCGAGGGGGCTTCTGCCTCAGGTGGGGGGTCGAGTGACGTCCCGTCGACCCCTCCGTTTGACCCAAGGTCGACGGATGGCCGCTGGAGGTCTTTTGCGAAAACGTCTGGTGGAACCGTAGTTCGACTGGACGCGATTTTTGCGAGTTCATCGGCGGCCTCATTATACTTGCGTGCGATGTGGTTGAGCTCGAGGCCGTGGAACTTGTCCTCGAGGCGTCGTACCTCTTGGCAGTAGGCTTCCATCTTGGGGTCGCGGCAGCTCGAGCTCTTCATGACCTGATCGATTACTAGCTGGGAGTCGCCTCGAACGTCAAGGTGTCGGACCCCGAGCTCGATGGCAATTCTTAGCCCCGTGACGAGTGCCTCGTATTCGGCGACGTTGTTTGACGCAGGAAAATGAAGCCGGATGACGTAACACATGTGAACCCCGAGGGGTGAGATGAAGAGCAAGCCCGCGCCTGCTCCTGTTTTCATCAACGACCCGTCGAAGTACATGGTCCAGAGCTCGGCCTGGAGCTGTGCGGGGGGGAGTTGGGTGTCGGTCCATTCAGCCAGAAAGTCTGCCAATACCTGTGACTTTATAGCTTTGCGCGGCGCATAAGATAAGGTCTCGCCCATGAGCTCGACCGCCCACTTGGCGATCCTACCCGAGGCTTCCCGGTTCTGGGCTATCTCTCCCAGGGGAAAAGAAGAAACCATAGTAACCGGGTGGCCCTCGAAGTAGTGCCGGAGCTTGCGCCGTGTCAAGATGAAGGCATATAGCAATTTCTGGATCTGGGGGTACCGGACCTTGGTTTCCGAGAGGACCTCGCTAATGAAATAGACCGGCCTTTGGACGAGCAAGGTATGAGCCTCCTCGGCCCGTTCGACGACCAGGACTGCGCTGACTACTTGTGACGTCGCAGCGACATAAAGTAGGAGCGGGTCTCCTGGGGTTGGAGGGACGAGAATTGGCGAGTTAGAGAGCATGACTTTGAGTTTTGCGAGGGCTTCCTCGGCCTCGAGGGTCCAGGAAAAATGCTCCGATTTCTTCAAGAGGCGGTACAGAGGGAGCGCTTTTTCGCCGAGGCACGAAATGAAACGGCTGAGTGCCGCCAGGCAGCCCGTGACCCTCTGTACGCCTTTCAGATCTCGGATGGGGCCCATCTTGGTTATCGCAGAGATTTTTTCTGGATTGGCCTCGATGCCCCGCTTAGACACGATGAACCCCAAAAGCATACCTCGGGGGACGCCAAAAATGCATTTTTCTGGATTGAGCTTGATATTCTTTGCTCGAAGGCATTTGAAGGCAACGTCGAGGTCGTTTACTAGATTATTGGCTTGTTTGGTCTTGACTACGATGTCATCGACGTATGCCTCGACGGTTGGTCCGATATGTTCCCCAAAAACGTGCTGCATGCATCGCTGGTACGTTGCCCCTGCGTTCCGGAGACCGAAGGGCATCGTAACGTAGCAATACATGCCGAACGGGGTGATGAATGAAGTCGCGAGCTGGTCGGACTCCTTCATTTTTATCTAATGGTAACCGGAATAAGCGTCTAAGAACGAAAGGGTTTCACATCCCGCAGTTGAATCAACGATTTGATCAATGCGCGGCAAAGGAAAGGGAACCTTTGGACATGCTTTATTTAAACTAGTATAATCTACACACATCCTCCATTTCCCACTCTTTTTCTTAACTAATACAGGATTAGCTAGCCACTCGGGATGGTGAACCTCCTTGATGAACCCGGCCTCCAGTAGCTTGTGGATCTCTTCGCCGATGACCCTGCGCTTCTCCTCATCGAAGCGGCGCAGGCGTTGCTTCACCGGTTTGGACCCGGCCCGGATCTCCAAGGCGTGCTCGGCGACTTCCCTAGGTATGCCCGGCATATCCGAGGGACTCCACGCAAAAATGTCAACATTTGCGCGGAGAAAGTCGACGAGCACGGCTTCCTATTTCGGGTCGAGGGTGGCGCTGACGTTCAGCGCCTTCCCGTTGGGATCAGCAGGGTCGAGGGGCACGAGTTTGACATCCTCCGCGGGCTCGAAGCTGCCGGCGTGGCGTTTTGGGTCGGGAATCTCGTTGGCGAGACCATCGAGGTCTGCGGCCAAAGTCGCCGACTCCAAAACCGCCTCGCCGTGTTCAACGCACTCGACGTCGCACTCGTAGGCATGTTCATACGAGGGCCCCACAGTGATGACGCCATTTGGGCCGGGCATCTTGAGCTTGAGGTAGGTGTAGTTCGGCACGGCCATGAACTTGGCGTAGCACGGTCGCCCAAGAATGGCGTGGTATGTCCCGCGGAATCCGACCACTTCGAAGGTGAGGGTCTCCTTCCTGAAGTTGGCCGGTGTGCCAAAACAAATGGGCAGATCGACCCGTCCGAGGGGTTCCGCCCACTTCCCTAGCACAACTCCGTGGAAGCCCCCGACGCTAGGCTGTAGGCGTGCTCTCTCGATCCCCAGGAGGTCGAGGGTCTGGGAGTAGATGATGTTGAGGCTGCTCCCACCGTCCATGAGTACCTTGGTAAGGCATGTGTTGGCAATGATGGGATCAACAACAAGAGGGTAGACTCCTGGATTGGGGATGTAGTCCGGATGATCATCACGGTCGAAAGTGATGGCCACCGCAGACCAATCAAGGAAACGAGGGACCGCCGTTTGTACGGAGAAAACTTCTCGCCGCTCTCGCTTGCGCTGGCGCGCTGAGAGGCGGGTCGAGGGTCCTCCGTAGATCATGAAGCAGTCGTGGATCTCGGGGAACCCCTCATCCTTGTCATCACCCTTTGGGTCTTCCTTTTTGTCGGTGTTCTTGCTGCCTGCGCCCTCGAAGTACCTGCGGAGCATATGACAATCTTCGAGGTTATGGTTAATGGGTCCCTTGTGGTAAGGGCATGGCTCTTTAAGCATTTTGTCGAAGATGCCCCCGCCGGGGGGGCCTCGAGGCTTCTTGCGTTCGGTAGCGGCGACAAGCTCGTCGGCCGGGGCCTCGAGCTTGCCCTGCTGGCCTTTCTTCTTCTTGCGGTTGTTCCTCTTGGAGCCATGGGTGGAGCTCGTGGGGTCGTCGGTCCTCTGCTTCCCCGTGTCCTGCTCGCCGCCGAAGATGGCACCAACTGCCTCCTCGCCGGCGGCGAAGTTGGTGACGATGTCCATCAGCCCGTTGGCAGTGAGGGGGGTGTGACGGCCTAACTCTCGGACCAGCTCCTTGCAAGTGGTGCCCGAGAGGAAAGCCATGATCACGTCAGAGTCGGTGACGTTGGGGAGCTCGGTGCGTTGCCTGGAGAAACACCGGATGTAGTCCCGGAGGGATTCACCTGGCTTCTGCTTGCAACTCCGAAGGTCCCACGAGTTGCCGGGGCGCATGTAAGTTCCCTTGAAGTTTCCCTCGAACACCCTTACGAGATCACCCCAGTCATGGATCTGCAGGGGTGGAAGATCCTCGAGCCAGGCCCGAGCGGTGTCGGAGAGGAATAAGGGGAGCTGTCGGATGATGACTCGGTCGTCGGTGGCCCCGCCCAGCTGACATGCTAAGCGGAAATCGGTGAGCCAAAGTTCGGGTTTGGTCTCGCCGTTGTACTTGGCGAGAGTCGTGGGAGGACGGAACCGCGCTGGCAGGTATTCGTTTCGCGGATTGCCTTGCTGAAGACCCGAGGGCCCGGAGGCTCGGGTGAAGGGCTGCGATCTTCCGAGCTGTCGTAGCGCCCGCCCCTATGCACGTGGTAGCCTCGAGCCACACCGTCACCGTGCTTGCGCGTGCGGCGCTCGACGATGTTGCCACGGGTGTCTCGAGGCCCTTGGTCGTGAGTCATGTGCTCGGGGGCGGGAGCCATTCGAATCCGTCGGGGAGGTTCAGGATGAACCGAGGCCTCTCTCTCCTGTCGGGAGGGCTCTGCGAGCCGCTCCGAGGCGGGCTCGCGTCGCCTCGAGGCAGAGCTCTCGGCCTGCTGCAGGGCAGCGGTCTCGAGGAGTTCTCGGATCTCATCTCGAGCCCGGCGAGCATCGGGGTTTGACGGCTCGGGCATATTGCGCAGGAGCATGGCGGCGGCGACGACGTTCTGGCTGGCTCGAGCGAAGACCGGGGGGTCGGTTACCCGGTCCTCGTTGATGCGACGGTTGACGTCGCGAGCTCTTCCGTGAGCTCTCCCGCCAAGTGCGCGTTCCGCACGCTCATGCTCGAGAGTTTGTTGGAGTAGACGCAGGTTTTCTCGTTCCTCGTCGAGCCTCTCCTGCAACTCGCGGATTTGGTCGAGCTGCACCCCTTGATCCGCAAGGAGTTGAGCCTCGCCTTGCTCGGCAGGGAGCCCGACGTGAGGGGGCGTGTGCCTTTCTCCGACCGGCTCTTCTTCCTGCGAATCCGACACGCTTTCAACATCGACGTTGAAGCACTCGCGGGTCGGATCGTAGGTGTCATCAGCCGAGTCGGAGTCAGGGGCGCCGAAATAATAGTATGACGGGGGAATGCATGGTCGTTTGCGAGTCGCCACCGGGGTTACAGCCTGGGGGAAGCGGTCACACAGGGGTTCTGTTTCTGGCGCCTTAGTAGAGAGTCCCAGATAATCAGAAGCCGGCGCGTGGACGCGACGAGGTCCAGGGTGGAGCGTAGATGGTGCCCAGGGAGTTCCTCATAAGCACTCATGCAAGTGCTCACGGAAGAAGCGTACACCTGGGCAGCCGAAACTAGCCCAAACGGAAACGGCGAAGGCGATGTTGCTGCCCATGCCGGAAGGGATGCACGGGGCAGTGGCGTCGCACCGGGCGGAGAAGCGGCGGGGTTCTCCGTTGGCATGCTGTCCTCGGCCAGGCCCATCCTACCCAGACCTTCCACGAGAAAATCTGGGCCGGCGTCTGGCTGGGAAGTGCCGAAACGGGGAACCCCCATTACCCTCCGCGAGGTGGAGACGATGGTTTGCGCCGGGGCCTCGCCGCCGTCGGGCGGCTCGCGCCTGCCTGGAGCGACAGGTTACCGGCGGATTGCTCCCCCAGGTGGGAAGAGCGTCGTAATCCTCGTCGGTAGGGTGTCTTGGCGAGAGTAGGACCATATCGTAGCCATAGCCGAGCGACATGAACTCCAAACTCCGAACCAGATCACCGTGGCCAACGGGATAGGGCGTTCGGGGTCAGCCATCCAGGAAAAAGGTGGGAAAGCGACGTTGGCACGCAGCGATCCCCTACCTGGCGCGCCAACTGTCGGTGTTCGGACCCGAGGGGGTCCTAAAACAACGAGTAAAATGCTGCGTGTCCCTTTCCTGGGTGGTGATGCAAGGAGAACACACGGGGGTTTTATCCTGGTTCGGGCAAAAGAAGGGCCTACGTCCAGCGGGGGGGAGAGGTTAGTATTTCCTTGCACCGAGGTGCTCGTGTAGGGGTTACAAGCTTGCGAGAGAGGGGCGTCGAGCCCAAGTCTCAAAGGATTGATCTCTTCCCCCCTTGTGGAGTCCCGTCCTGCCCTTTTATAGGAGGGGAGGAGGCCAAGACGACGGGGAGTCTTGAAATGATGTTTTGTCGATCTCTGTTGAGGTGACTGTAGCGACGTGCTCTAGAAATGGGAGGCCATACTTTGGGACGTGATGTCGTAGAGGACGAGGTGTTGAAATGACCCGGAGCGTCATGCCATACCGTCCTTCCTTCCCTATTACGCTGTGTCGGGGGTCGAGGCCGGGTCGAGGTCGGGTCGAGGCTGAACGGATAAGTCCGAATCCCTAGAACTGCGGTGTACGGGCCTTGTCGTATCCTCCCTCGAGGGTCACTGGTGACGCATAGTGTTAGGTATGGTGGGCATAGTGACGTTTTTCACCTCCCATCACGGGATGGGCGGTAAAATAGTGAAGGCTGTTACTGGTATTGTTGTCGACCCAGGTCGCGGCCATGCCGGTAGGTGGTAGTTGGTGGTCGTATTAAATGCCATGACTTTTTTGTCCGTGGTAGGTGGAGGCAGAGGGGATCGAGCGCCTCGACCCGGGCTCACGCGAGTCGGAGTGCTCCTGGGGGGCGGTCGAGCCCCGTGCGGGTCGGAGCGCGGTCGAGGCCTCCCGTCGAGGGGGCCTCGTACGAGTCGGAGGCGGGATGCGGTCGAGGCATTCCGTCGAGCCGGCCTCGTACGAGTCGGACCTGTCGCGCGTTTTGAAGTGGGTCGTGCTTTGTCGTGGCTTAGTCGTTTTAGTTTTTATTATCGTTGAATGTGGGTACCCCTATAGTATTGGTACCGACAAATTTGGTTTGTCTTCTTCCTTGGATCGTCTGCTGCCCACTGGAACTTGAAAATCACACTGAAAAGGTAACAAAGAAAAGGGACACATGCAAACACCCCTGTCATACAAGGCTTTGAAGGCCACAAAAGCTACTCACCACTGACAATGAGATATAGTAATCACTAAAAGAACATCAGCTAGAGAAAACCCCCAAATATCATATACTTACAATCCTTCACCACAGGAGTATTGGAGAAACTATAGGACAAACCTAAAGATGATGTCGAAATCACTGTATTAAAAGCCAACCAAATACTTTCCCCTGGTAAACATATGAACTTTCAAGATATATATAAAGAGAGCCAACAGATCTAGCATAACATAAACTCAGTGTCGGCCCTTCATCGGTGTCATACCGGATGTCGTTACAGTAGTGAGAGACTGAAGAGACATTATTCCAATGCCCCATCATCGCCACCACCACATGGATGACTCCATAAACCAAACCCTTGAGGAAACAAGGACAAAATAAATACTCAATGTACCCTATGAGTTAAGTCTTAGCACTCCCTTTTGTGCTCATTCGTCCAAATAGATATCAAATCTATCTCAATCTTTTGACATGCATAGGCGAATGCTAAAAGACAAGAATAGATTTACCCTATCCCAGAATCAGATCTCTAGGTTTACCAAATCCTCGTCAACCAAATGTGTAGAATCTTTAAGTCAGGTCTAGAATCTTTCAAATGGAAAGAGGTGGTAGCTAATCCTCCCGCATCAGAATAGGCATATGAGTCCGCTTTAACCAACAGGGGTGTGTATTTCCTGCTATCCTTGGAAGACACAGAAGACAAGACAAGCTTGCCTCCATCTTTGTGGAGCAAAGTAAAAAAAAAGTGGATAAGATTTCCAACCTCAAAGAAAAACAGGGAGGAAGGGCAAAGCCGAAAGATGATGTAAACCAACAAGTTGCTCAATCATGTAAGTAGTAGCTTCTTCCTTGTCCTCTTTTTCCTGTGAACTTAACATCACCACTACCAATAGGAAAAGAGATTAGACATTGTAAGGGGGGCGGCTTAGGAGAAACAATAGTTGAGGGAAGAGGATCGGAGGAACTTCCTTTCTTTACATGCGCCAGAAGAAACAGAGATAAAAAGAAGAAAGGGAACTAGTTCATTTGGTACATTTGTGACAGATATTATATCTTTCTAATTAAATACTACATCGATGCGACATGACAAATATTTGAGGTAGTGCTTAGCTCTAATAAATAATCAACACTCGCCCGATTCCAATCCAAGACGGACAGTTGTTTAAAATATCTCTGTGCTACTGCCAGATTGAACTTCAAATTCAGAGAGGCTGTGGGAGATCTTATTGCGTGCATTATCTGCGAGTACACCCTTCATCTCAAAATAAGTCTTCTCATCTGGTATTTTGAGGAGTCAACCAATCTCAATTTTAACAAGGTTTATATAAAATAGTGTCAACATTTGTATTTCTAATATAATTAGGTTTACTATGAAAATATATGACATAATTAATCTAATAATGTTATCTCGTATAATAATATATTTGTTCAAAGTTGAGACCGTTTGACTCGTCGCAATCAGAGATGAAGACTTATTTTAGGATCGATATATTTTTCTGACGTACAGTGTCCACATTTTTTTTAAGCATGCATGCATGTCTGGTGTAGGATCTGTCTTGGACAACAACCGGCAATATTCAGCAGTACTATTTCACCGTGTCCGGCATTTTGGAAATGCAATGCATGCCCAATAATGGAGAAGCAGCAGCGGGACAAGATTCTCTTATGGTGGAGCCCTACCACTTTCCAAATAAACTGTCACTACTCTTCTTTGAGTGTTGTTTTGTACAAACGACAAATATATATGCAAATGTTTATTAAATCAAGTACGTCATACTAGCAGCGCACAATCTATATTTTTACTTTTTTTCCCCTTAGTGTTAGTGTGTTACACCTAAGACGTCCACATATAGTACTCAACTTTAACGAAAATGTTTATTTAATAGAAGTGATTCTGTCGCTGAAATTGTTCTCCATATATTGTAATACAAGCGACCATACCTGGTTAAGTAGCGTATGCAGTGCTATCTCTGTCCCAAAATGAATTTGACCTTAGGTTTGACTAATAAGTCAAACTTTGTAAGTTTAACTAGGATAAAAAGTAGTATCAACATCTATATCTCGAAATAGGTTTATTATGAAAATTTATTTCATGATTAATCTAATAACACGTAGTATGTATCATAAATACTAGTACTTTCTTTGTACATGTGCTTGTTAAACTTGAGATTGTTGGACTCATCGAGGAAAAAAGAATTACATCTTTTTGGGATGGAGGATGTGCACAGTATGTACGTAACACATAATACAATGAAACCATATTCATTTCTTTAAGCGCTTCACTGTATATCATATTCAAACATACCACTAACAGATGGTTGCATTTCCTCTGCTGGGCAAACTACTAATAAGTACTAGAGTATACACCCTCCGTCCTAAAAGGATGACACTTTGGCTATGAATATGAATAGACATTTGTCCAGATTTATATAGTCGAATGACACTTATTTTAGGATGGAGAGTATTTTTTCTCTCTCTGTTTTTTTCGAAAGAGTACTCCCTCCGTCCTACAAAAAGTGTTATTCTTACTTCCCAAGAAATCAAATATTTTTAAATTTGACCAAATATATATAAGAAAAATATAAATATTTATGGTGTATAATTAGCTAGTATCATTAGATGAGTTGTTGAATATATTTTTATAATAATTTTGAAGATGCAAATGTTACTAATATTTTTTAAGAATCTAGTCAAATTGAAGAAAGTTTGAGTGGCACGAATCTTATAACAATACTGTTGTTTTTTTAAGATGGAGGGAGCATTGGACAATACATGCATGTAAAGTAGTTTGTAGTGAGACTTGTATATAATCTCATTTTACATTTCAAAGGAAGGAATGGCTAGTTTGATTGATGTGTTGATGCACGGAGATCCTGTGATCAAGTGCTCTTATTGACCGCGAGTACGCAACATCTGTTGGGTACAATTCTCAGTGCGGCTGCGCCCCTAGCTAGCGCTCCCCCCGACGTTCCAAAGCTTACCACGTCAGTGCAAGAAGTAGTAGGCACGTATAGCTAGCACCTCCCTGCCTAAAAAAAAGGCCATAGCCACCTGTGCTGCCCACTGTCCTTTGTCTCTACTGGCATCCGTCCTAAAATAAATAATATATTGTACTTTAAGAAGTCAATCAATCTCTAAGTCTAAAACTATAAAAAAACAGTGTTAACATTTATCTTTAAATAGGCTTACTACACAAATATATGACATGATTAATCCAATAATATCTAATTGATATCATAAGCAACAATATTTTCATATATATTTGATCAATTTAAGATTGATTGATTTCTCAAAGTGCGAGATATGAACTTATTTTGGAACGAAGGGAATACACCCTCAGTCCTAAAATAAATCATCTTCTAACTTATGTAGGTATATAGCCTGGCCATAAGTTGATTTATTTTAAGATAGGGAGAGTATATGGTTTTAATGACTATCAATATGTTGGCTTATTCAACTCTTGACATGCAAAATTTAGGTTCGGCTAAAATCAAATTATCTTAAGTTTGACTATGCTTATAAAAATAGTAGCAACATATATGACTCTAAATAATTATGTGTAGTGTAAGAATACATTCTATGATGAATTTAATGATATATATTTATTTACTTACTCACTTTGTTCTGAAATATAAGGTATCAAAGCATTCAAAAGTTTCCCCCCCACCCCAAACTATAAGGTATCTTAGGTGAATTAATAACTCTAAAACACCAACTACATGTGTACCTACCGCTATACTAGGTTCAAAATATGGTAACCATGCACTAGATCTCTCTAAAGTTAAGGGATGCTTATATGTGTCATTTATTTTTACCTCATAATTTGTCTTAAAGATTCTTAGAGAACCTTGTGTTTTTAAGACTAAGGGTGTAGTATGATAAATATTATTATCTAAATCCGGTTAAACTTTTGATTATATGACTTATCTGATTCAACTGTATGTTAGTAAATAAATGAGAAATCGTACTATTTATTTATTGATACACAATTGAGGAGAAAATATGTCAACCTCCTCTCTCCAACTTGGCGGATTATTACTGTGTTGGGTCAATGCAATGTTAGGCTTTCGTGTTCTTGTTCTATAGTGTGGGTGGGGTGCTACCATTACACCAGCTAGCAGGTTGTAGAGTATATAGTTAGGGATTTTCATTGGGCTCATGGTGTGGTGGCTACTAATAACTGATGAGGTAGACCGTAGATGGCATAGACGTTGAGTTTGTCTTGGTTATTAGGGGAGGGAGGGTGTGTGTGGAGGTGCATGGTATGGGATGGAATGCACTCCATCCGTTCTTGAATAAATCGATTCCTAAAGTTATTTTAAGTTAAACTTTTTAAGTGTTACCAAAATTATAAGAAAGAGCACCAAGATTTATAAAATCAAACTAGTATAATTAGATACATTATATATATATAATGTGTTCATTTTGTGTCTTAAATATTTGATTTTTTCTATAGTCAAACATAAAAAAATTCTTGACGAGTCTAGAAATTGATTTATTCATATATGAAGGGAGTAACTTCTACTTGATGGTGCACTACTAGTGCTGCCTCAACCCTTTACGTAGCTAATTCAAAATATGGATCGATTGAGTGTAGCAATGGCTAAATAATCCAATTAATTTTTTAGTGAAAATTTGTCGTCAGCTTACTGGAGGTTTTGGTGTTAGAGATCTTCAGAAAGCGGTTGTGGAGACACTACAAGAGGATTGAAGATTAAGTTTTTTTTCTATGATTGGGTTGGCTCTTAGTGGAGCAATTGTATCAGTTTGTTTTGTCCCTGAGTATTGGGTTTGGCCTCATTGCTAAGACTTGTATTGCGCGGTTACACTCATTCACCAATTGGATGTTGGAGGTCGGAATACCTTTTTCCTAAATTAAAACAAATTAATGGACCGCGCGTGCCATAGGATCATTATTTGGAATCATGCACGTTCTGATATCTTGCCTCACAAACAAAATGATACATTCTCTTAGCATTATGCTTTCTGCGTGTCCAGAAAAGGTATTTATTATTCATATTTTGTAGTACAATATAATAATGATCCATTATTTCTGCACAGACACTACCAGAATCTGGAATAATTGCCTTGATGGCCAAGGATTTTCCTTGAGTGCCAGAATCAAACCGCCAAGGAAATGACATTTTTCTTGGTGGTACTACTGAACTCTCAAGAAAATATATATTCCTTGGATAAACCTCCTAGGAATATGGGTGTTTCCTTGGCGGTTTCTAAGAACCTCCAAGGAAATTGGAAACTAGTATTTCCTTGAGTTCTATTTTTAACTGTCAACAAAAATACCTATTTTCTTGGGTGTTATTCTAAATCGTCAAGTAAATTATAATTTTCTTGGGTCTTGTTGAAGTTTATTGGAGGTTGGTACCCAATGAAAGGCTTGACATATATTTTGGTGACTCCGACGAAAAAACAATAATATCTTAAAGGTGTCTAAAAATCCTAAAATTTGACATGAGTGAGATCATAATATGGTTTTATTATCTTGCCATAAAATCTTCAAATCATATTAACAATGCAAAGTGCCAGTTTGTTTAAAATTTTCACAAATGGATACACCTCTCCTATAGTTAAATAACTACATTAGAGATATATCCATTTGTTAACAATGTATAGTGCCACTTTGTTTAAATCATTTGATTTTTTATACAAAGATTATAAATCAAAACCATGTTGTCATGCAAGTTTGTAGAATTTTCTAACAATGTTTAGATATTATTATGTATGTATCTTATGGTAGTTTGGAGATAGAACTATGAATTATCCCTAGCAAACAAATGATTTTTTTGTCTAACTCCAATATATTGGCTTCAATGAAATGTATAATCCAAGATATATTTTTATGAATTTTCTGAATCTAATTGGAGCTAGAGGCAGTTTAATTCAGAATTATTTTAAACAAGCACATAGAAATTCATTTAAACTATAGAAAATAGTAAATCTATTCAAAAATTTCTAAAACTACTACACAACAACATATATATAGGTTGTTGCTTGTAAAAAAAGTTTTCTATTATAAAAGACATTTTAGGTTGATTCACATGGTGCCTTATCTATTTATCTGATAATAGAAAAACAAATAATAAATCATTATTAGACACTAAAGGGCAAAGCAATTTCGTATTTGGCCCATTAGTGATTCTCAGCCCATCTCAGCCCCAGAGCATATTCGCTTTTCACCGTTGGCGGTTAATGACTATCAAGGAAAACTATAATTTCCTTGAAGGTGAAGAAGGAAACAACAATTACCTTGGCGGTCTAGAGTATTTCCTTGGAGGTTGCTGACCCTTAAGAAAATTAATTTACTTGGCGGCTGTCGACCCTCAAGAAAACATCTTTCCTTGGTGGTTGCAACATTTTCTTGGCCCTTTGGCAAATTAAGTCTGGTCGTGGTTTCTTTGGTAGCCAGCCTCCAAGAAAATCATCCTTGAGTTACAAAACTGCCAAGAAAATTAATTTCTCTTATCTTCTATTCTTGAGTGTGTTTGTTTTGACGGTTTGTGGTCAAGGATCATTTCCTTGGCGGTTTTTGGCACTCAAGGCAATTTGGGATTGTGGTACTGAGAGTGGTGGCCTTGATGACCATAGATTTTTAATTGCATAAGTAATCTAAAGATTTAATTAAAAATGATAGGCAGAGTATATAAGTACTGTAGGAGTGATAAAGATCACGCATTATCGTTACTAGTATATTGGTCATGCTAACGCTAATTCTAAAACCTCCTTTCCATCCCCAAATCTAGAGCAAATCAAAACCTTTATTCATATTCTTAAACACCAAGTACTATTGTGAAATATGTACCACCCAAACATTCGGCTCCAACGAACTTACAAATTCATTAATAAAGTGCATGCTTACCTTTGTTTCAATGTTACCATATCATTCTTGTAACATTTGGGTAAAGTTAAATGTGTCCTTGAGAGCATGTGCTCTCACCTTCTCCACCATTCACACATCTCAATGCGAATCTGCATTGAGATGTGTGTGCACACTTCTCGATGTGAATCCAATGGTCACATCTCAATGCGAATCTGCATTGAGATGTGTGTGCACACTTCTCGATGCGAATCCAATGGTCACATCTCAATGCGAATCTGCATTGAGATGTGTGTGCACACTTCTCGATGCAAATCTAATGGTGGAGGTGGTGAGAGCACATGCCCTTAAAGGCAAAAAAAATCGCCTCTGTAACATTTGAGTTTGTATTGCAGATTATAAGTGCATGCTTACAGATTAATTCACAGGATAGCATTGAGTATATAAAGCTACCATGTTTTCATATCCTCATTTCTTACTGAAGTGTAGCCTTCGTAGCGTTGCTGCTTGCCGCTCAGGCGTACCACAGGGAGAGCGAGCAATAGCTGCCCGATGACCATCTGAGAAGTAACCTCCCTTGGTAAGCTCATCTCTCCTCTTTGGATCGACAACAGCAACACCCAAAAATCAGTGAACTTGTGTTTATATGGTTCATGAAACTTAAATACGTAGAAAAAAAGAAAGATGACGCCAACCCACAATTCAGGGATACTTGAACAATTCTGGCTATAGTTCTCTATCATATCATCAGCAGTCTGCCCTGATTTCTTTGTTGAGTTGAACTCCGGATCATATGAACCTGCATCCCAGTGAAAAAGCCTACTAAAAATCATGTGAAAGTAAATTTGAATCAGTTACAAGGTTTAATAAAATGAAACCACGATAGCAGGAAAAAAAGTAACTTTGAGCAATGTTTTTGCTGATATTGATTTGTTCAGTGAATTAAGAAAGAAAGAACACATACCACATTTCCTGATTTCAATACAAACTCAAAGCCGATTAAGGTCCCTCCCTTCCCTGATCCATAGCATTGCCCATGGTATGAACATTTGCATCTTCTGAAACTAGCAAAAAAGAGTGGGCTGAAATCAATTTCCATGATTCACTGTAGTCATCTGAAAAATAACCGGTCCTATTCTATGAAATCCAACACAACCAATCCTAGACACTGAAATCTAACAACATAAATTTGACCACAATTGAAACAGTAATGTAGTTCTTCTTTCAATTGATTTGAACATACTGGTACACTCACATGAACTCTCTAGATAGACAAAATTAATGCCGGCAATGGAAAATTCAGCTCCTGATCTCTGAAGTCCAACACTAATTTAAACTCTATACTAGTCTCTGAAACCAAGCAACTGCAGATATTTGAAAACATTCTGTGCCAAGGAATTGAAACTCTGAAAACGTCACTTACCCTGCATTCCGGTTGCATTAGCAGGGTCTCCATCTCCTCCTTCTGATGGAGCTCTCACTCCTTTTCTCCCTGCGTAGTTTTCAGTTAAGGATGGTACAGAGGAAGATAGACAGGAACCACGTGATGGTAGAGAGGAAGATGGAAAGGAGGTACCGCACGCCATCTCAAGTACGGTCTGTTTGAAATGTGCGATTTTTTTGGTATATTTTTTTTTGGATGGAGGGGAGACTTCTCAGTGGGGGATTTTTTTATGTGATCTAGAAAAGAAAAAGTTAGTGAATTAGTACGGTAGATTACGCTGGTGCACATGTTGCGGTGAAAAATGAAAATCAACTCCATGCATGTGCACGCATGGTCATTCTGTATTATTAGCGTTCACGCCATATTACGTGACAGTGCATTGGCGCTGCACATGAGATCATCAAGTAGGTGCAGCCTACGAGCGGAGACCGAGCTTGCTACTGATTGATTATATATTCTAGAGCTACTTTTTATTAGTACTAGCAAAGAACGATCATTTAATTTGAAATTTCACTAGAAAATTTAAGGAGGAAAATAACGCGCGACGGAGCTCGTTACCCCGCAATCCTCGTTCCTCGCTCCCGTCCCTGCCTTGGGCTTCCACCACCCGCCGCCTCGCGGCGCCACCCGTCTCCCGAGCCCGCCCTCCCCTAACCTCAGGCCTGTCCAACCAGCCCTCCACTAGCCCTGTTTAACCGCCGTCTTCCACAGCCCATGTGGGCAGCGCCCCTGCCACTCCGTCCTGCCGCCGTCTCGACCGCATCCACCGCCGTATCTTCTGGAGCCACCGGTGATTAGACTCTCTAACCCAGGAACCCTAACGCCGGTGAGCTCCTCGGCCACAGGGTCATGCCATTGGTGCTCCGCTAGACGGGTCGCCTAGTAGATTTCGTGGAAGTGATGACTCCGCGCACATTTGCATGCATGCAGACCGAGGCAGGCGCCGTCTGTGTGATCGATCGACGGTATCCCAGATCATGTCTCCTCGGAGCATCGGATAGCACGCATTCTAACATTACGCATATTCCTATTCTCCTTCAATTTACATGTCATATTAGATTTGTCTTAAGTCAAATATTTCTAACTTTAATCATTAATTTCAAAAAAATCCATATAGTTTCATAACCTATAAACTATGTATTATAAAAAGTATTTCTCATAATGGGATCTAAAAACCGAAATCTTATGTTATTATTCCATATAATTTTTTTTCCAAAAAATTGGGTTAAACGTTGCAGATATTTCATTTAGATCAGAGTATTATATGAATATGCATGTGTGTATGTTCCGGTACTCTATAATGACACATTCTACATGCAAAAGAACACGTGTGTAAGCTTCGGTCATTATAGCTACGTGGCGGCTATATACACTGCTTTTGAAAGTTTGACTATCTAATTTACTAGCATTATATGCATAGATTTGTTCAATGAAAGTTGCGTCACTAGACTCACCAAGTCACCATTGATTGAAATTGAAAACATGCATAATAATATTGTAGTCTTGTTATTATTACTATATCTTATTGTACAGTGATAAATGATTTAATTATATTGTATGGTCAAAGTTATGGTTTGAAGGCACTGAAAAGTATAAGACGTGTACAGAGTACTCTTGTCGATTTGGTCTTCAAATGCATATAGATTTTTTTTGGGACTCTATAAATTACAGCTGAACAAAAAGAAAGATGAAAAAATTGCAGAGGCAGTAAGTAGGCGCAGTAAGTAGATATAAAGATGACTCATTCTACATGAAAAATTGTACACGGTATAAATTAAAGAACTAAATTGAATTCATTCTAATAAGTTCTAATAATTACAATTTAGACATAGAATAATTAAGCCAATATAGTTGTATATGGAATATATTTGTATATTTATTGTTAGGCATACAAGGGACATACTTATATGTTGCATTTTTATTATAGTGAAGTGAGTTAAAGAGTGTGGTATAAGTTGGAGAGTAGAATTATAGTATAGATCTATACAATCCATTTTCATGTCGCATCCTATGAAATTGAGATATGCTTATTTGTGAGCTTGGGAAAGCTATGAAATGTCAAATTCCAAGCCAAATAGTCTAATCTATTAGGTCTTGTTTGGATGTATGTGTATCTACCTCAATCTACTTCAACATATCTGGATTGAGACGAATAAATGCACATCCAAACAAGGTCTTTGGTAGATTCTAATTCCTCTAAAATGAAGGGATCCAAACGGTCGTACCAGAAAGTAGCAGTAGTAATGTACTTATTCTAGTTGTACACTGTAGTAGTACAGTATAATTTTTTTGTACTCCAACTTTTATTTCATTTTTTCTGTTAGGCCGGGATCGCTGTGCTGGTGGCCCTGGTGCAGACTGCGGGTATTTATTGGATCGTACTAGTTAAGATGCATTCAGTATATGCTGCAGATTCTTCATTTTAGCGCAGTATACATGCGTATGTCACCATTTGGCTTCTACTAGTGCAGCAGTAGTCGTACTAGTAACTACAGTACTGCTCCTGTAATTAAGCTAGCGCTGTGCATGTACTCATCAGCCTTAATCTGTATTCTGACATGTATGACATATGGTGTACAAACTACTATATATGCCTGTACGCGCGCGGCGGCCTACTGTACCATACTATACCATATACAGCAGCACTAGCTAGTATGCTCTAGAAAAAGAAAGGCTAGTACAACATTTCAATTATTTGCGAAAGGATATTAATTGCTAGAACCCTCGATAAAAGAAAGGAATACTGTGTATGAATCACTCACCTATTCTTCTGATATATGTATCCGCGAGATTAATTTTTGGTTTCGATGTGCAAAAGCAAACCATTTGTATTGGAAACAATTTTTTGCAATTGTAAGGGGATTTTCGAGTATTTATCTAAAGTATATAACATATAATTAAGTATATATACTAGCAAGTAGCATGGATACATACATATAACCACTAACAATCTAATAACATAGTACTGCTACGTGTGCTTTTATATATATATATATATATATATATATATATATATATATATATATATATATATATATATATATATATATATATATATATATATATATATATATATATTCTAAGTGCTTCTTTTCAATAAAAATCAATCCTTGCAGCTGCTTCTCACTCTTATTTCTTTATGGGCCTCGTTTAGTTGCCCAAACTTTGAACCTTCAAAAAACAACAGTGTACTGTAGTGACACTGTAGCATTTCGTTTGTATTAAGTAATAATTGTCCGACCATTGACTAATTAGGCTTAAAACGTTCGTCTCGTAAAGTATAACCAAACTATGTAATTAATTATTTTTTCCTATATTTAATATTCTATGTATATGTCTAAAGATTTAATATGATGTGATGTGATGAGCAATCTTACACTGTATAAGGCCTCGCTGTATCGGAGTATCACCGAATCTCTCAGCTCGCTCATCGATCAGCAACTTAGCACTCAGCAGGCAGCAGCTAGCTCAGCAGTCAGCAGTCAGCAGTGTGCAGTGGCATTTGCAGAGATAGCTTAGGGGTTGTTTAGTTGGTGAAAAAGTTTGGGTTCGGCTACTGTAGCACTTTTCGTTTTATTTGACAAAATTTATTCAATTATGGACTAACTAGGCTCAAAAGATTCGTTTCGATATTTACAGACAAACTGTGCAATTAGTTATTTTTTTTACCTACATTTAATGTTCCATGCATGCGTCCAAAGATTCGATGTGATGGGTACTGCGCAAACTTTTTTGGGTTGGGGGAGGAACTAAACATGCTCTTAGGGTGTGCATGGAGTGGCGCGAGCGCGCATAATCCCATGGTCGCAACGCAGTGATGCCTACTGCACTGCACTGCACTGCACTGCCCTGGCACTGCATGCGCACAGCCCAGCCCATTTAGGCCATGGCCTTGTTTAGATTGGTGAATTGGGGAGAAAAACACTGTATCAGAATTCCTGTAGCATTTCGTTTGTATTTGGTAAAAATTATCCAAATTTTGACTAACTAGGCTTAAAATGTTCGTCTCGCAAAGTACAATAAAACTGTGCAATTAGTTTTTGATTTTATCAACATTTAGTATTCCATGCATTTGCCGACATTTTGATGTGACGGGGAATCTTCTTTTTGCATAGTGGAATTAGGGGAGAGAATTGGGGAACTGAACAAGGCCCATGTTTAGTTTGCGAAATCTTAAAAAAAAGTATCGTAGCACTTTTCGTTTGTATTTGACAAACTTTATCCAATCCTAAATTAATTAGGTTTAAAAGATTCGTCTCGACATTTATAAATAAACTGTGCAATTAGCTATTTTTTTACCTACATTTAATGCTCCATACATATGTCGACATATACGATGTGATGAGAAATCTTAAAAACTTTTTGTATTTTGGCACAAACTAAACAAGGCCTCGGTGGCAATGGCGACGGTATTGGTGCCATCGTCCCTGCCATGCACACAACGATGCATACCTCCATGATTCAGGTCAGGTCAGGACGTCAGGTGTCAGCTTCTACCTATTCACAGTGGTCCCCGCCGGCGCGACCCGCTCCCTCAGCCTGCGCAGCGGCAGTGCCCACCCCTCCTTTCCTTCCTTCTCTATTTTTTTTCCTTTATTAAATAAATACTTTTCTACTCTCTCCAATGTTTCAGGACTTTTTATGACAGATTAGTGCTTGACGAAAAATATCCATGTACCACTGTGGTCTCATTTGGCACGACTCCACTCCACAAGTGAAAATTGTTTCTTTGCTTTAACTTCACGAGCAGCTTTTTCAATGGAGCTAAAGCTATTTTCATGAACCATTTGACAAAACATCTCTACGTCTTAAAATATGGTCTCATGTAATCTCATAGGGCCCACTACAACTCGGTGGAGCTATTATTTTCAGCTCTATCCCCACCAATCCTTTGTGAGAGCACGATTTAAGATGCTCCTTAGGTGAAACTGTTTGGTTTTACCCCGTTTTGCACAAACGGCTTCAAAAAGCTCCAGGAGCCGATGGTGGAGCTGTGCCAAATGGGACCTACTCCCTCCATATTGATAATTCAAGTCGTTTTGGACAAGATCTGGGTCAAATATTGAGAATATAAATCATGAATAACTTTTAAGTTGTTGAGTTTGAAAATATAAAAACCATATATATATATATATATATATATATATATATATATATATATATATATATAACTATTACCCTACAGCTAGCTACAAAATAACTTATTCTGTAGCCACTTTGAGTTACGATAATTGCTATGCTAATTTACGAGATTATAGTAATTCTTTACTATGTGATTTACTATAACATTATGGTAAATATCACCATGTGTTATAGTAATTCAACTATCGTAAATATATACTAACATTGTCGTAAATTAGTATATAAAATTATCGTAAATAGAGGTGGCTACAAAATAACTTATTTTGTAGCTAGCTATAGAGTATACTCTCCCTATATATATAACCGTATTGCTATCCAAAACGACTTGAGTTATCAATATCGAGGGAGTATGTATTGAAGGTGAATTATGCTAATTAAGGAATAAACCCCTCAGCAAAAGAAATGCATTGAGGCATGCACCCGCAATCTCAAGCTGATATGGGTCCAATCTGTTTTCCAAGTGCTAAAACATTAAATTTTTTGGGACATTTTTGGATCCTAGAACATCAAGTTTTCTAAGAGTGTCGTACTAGTTCCTGTTTGCAAAAAAAATTGCCATTTTTTTGCGAGATTTTTTTTGCCATTCAATAAGTTATTTCTGCTCAAGCAAAGTTTGCGCCGTGAATAAATGGGATAACAATCTTGGTCCGATCGGCTTTAAATGCGCACGCAAATACTCCCTCTGTTTTAAATTATAAGTCGTTTGACTTTTGTAGGTACATCGATTTTGTTATATATGCACCTACGCTATATCTAGATACATTGCAAAAGCCATACACATACAAAAGCCAAAATAACATGTAAATTAGGATGGAGTACATATTAATTATCCACCTATGCAGTTTAAGAGTAAGAATAGTAAGTCATACTACACTGGTTGTAGAGTTGTCCATGCCATACAATTCCAAAAAATAAGAGAGAATGAAGTGTCACTTGATTCATCGTCTGGCCGAAGAGCATCGAATGAGAACAAACTGCCGTGCTAGACTACGTAGTGGGTGGATACTCTAAAACTTTAGAGTATGAATATAGAGTAAAAACTATTGTACTGGGTACTCTAAAACGATAATCTATCCTTTCTATCACTCTATATTTAGAGTGGTACAGTGCTTACTCTATAGTAGGCAGTGGCGGGCTCCACTGGCTAAACAAAGGAAAAAAATGCTATAACTCACAAACCAAAAATCCAAATTAAATTTCGATTGCACCATTAAATTCGTCTCAATAAATCATTCAAAACTAGATCACACATGGATATATTTAGATAAAGTGACAAGTGGGTCCCACAGTAGATAGAGTGGATAGAGGATGACATAGAGGATGGATTGGTGCGTTTAAATTGAATATAGAGGAGAGAATCTTGCTGACTAGAATATATAGAGAATGAATATATAGATCCATAAATGCGGATAGCCTTATAGTCCGACGCGGACACACTAGATCTCTAGCTTCCTTCCTTTGTCCCGATCCCGTACATCGCATAGCACATCTTGCCTCATCGTGTGCCAAATCACACCATGCTTTACTGTACCACCAAACTGAATGGACAACCCCTCGTGCTCCAAATCATATCTTAGAGCCCCAGAACGTGCCTAAATAGTCACTAAATCGACACCTCCCAATCCCTAGAAACCAAACGCATTGCCACAATTTGTGTGCACTACTGAAAACTTGGACTTTGCCGAGTGTTTTTACATTCGGCAAAGAGCCTTTTGCACTCGACAAAGGCTTTGCCGAGTGTGGCACTCAGCAAAGTCCACTCGGCAACATATTTATCGGCAAAGGGATTTTGCCGAGTGCTTTTTATCGGGGCACTCGGCAAAATATTTGCGCCATCACGCCACCAGTCGTTAACGGTCACTTTGTCGAGTGCACGCCCAGCACTCGGCAATTTTTTTTATTTTTTTACTTTGTCGAGTGTCCCAAGCCCGGCACTCGGCAAAGGTTTTTTTCTTTTTTTAAACACTTTGGCGAGTGCCACAGGCCCGGCACTCGGCAAAGTTTTTTTTCTTTTTTTTTTAAAAAAAACACTTTGCCAAGTGCCACAGGCACGGCACTCGGCAAAGTTTGTTTTTTTAAAAAAAACATTATTTTGCCGAGTGCCCCCTGCCCAGGTACTCGGCAAAGCCCCGAGAATGCAATTTTTTAAAAAAATTTCTTACGTTCCACTGTTACAGACAATATATATATATATATGACATCGATATAACCAACATGCGTTACATATCAAAAGCACACGCATAATTTCATAAATCCATCGGAAATCCATCACAAATCCACCAAAGTTCAACATTACAAGTTTATTATTACAGGTTCAACATCCATACTGCGACGGTGGAGAGTGCAACTGTGCTCTCTCGGACTGCGGTGACGGACCGGACTGCGGTGTAGGGTTGACGGGATCAGCCCTCGGTGACACGACAGTGGGGTTGTTTGAACCTGCCGACGGAGGCTGCACAAAAGAAGAGATTGCATGTGTTACACTCAAAATTGAAAATTTCGGCAGCACCTCCCCTGCACGGGGAGGATTCCAACCTGCAAGAAACAACGGCACGACGACCGACAAAACAACGACACGAAGGCCGACAAAACAACGACACGAAGGCCGACATTCCCAACGGCACGAAGGCCGATAATCCCAACGGCACGAAGGCATACTCACAGGTGTGAACTGTCGAACTGGAACTGAAGTTGGCATCTGCACTTGGGCACCCGATGCTTGCTCGATGGTTTGCATGATCTAGAACATCTCCGCCATCTGCTTCTGTGTGGCCTCCAGCTGAGCGGTCAAGAGCGCTTGCGCATCCTTTGTCTCTGCGAGCGCCCCTTTGTCTCTGCCAGCTCGGCCTGCAGTGTTTCAATCACATGTTTCAGTATTGCAAATCTGATCAATGTGTGTAAAGTTGAATGTACGACGAGTGAAACCGGAATTACCTGAAGTTCGTCGACCCGTGACAGTGTTGGAGTAGGCCGTGCACGTATGGGAAGGCTTCTGGACGTGCTCTGTGCCCTCACGTTAGAGAGAGAGGGTGCAGAGCTCGAGGAGTCAGCGCTGTCTGCAATTCACAACCGCCCGTTGTTGATATTTGGTAACGCAATTAGGAAATAGGATCCGCAAGCGCACGGATATCGGTAAGCACTTCACCCGAGATGTTATCCTGGGTATCGTATTTATATTTTTACCTTTAGGAGAAAGAGTGCATCTGACTAACCAAATCTATTACTACTAACCTTTAGGCTACAACCACTATGATTCGATGTGAGTGATGTATAGAGAAGACTACAACCGCACTCTTCTTCTAACCTTGGTAAGGATGATCTACTGTTCTATTGGGGAGGTTTACAGAATCTAGACACCACAAAGGATGTTCAACCCGCACCTATAAACCCTATCGATCCTGCTAACGGGATATGGAATACAAAGGTAACTCGGAATTGTCACGTTCCTCGCTACTACCACAGTCCGGCTAGACAAGGGGATATCTATGAGTATCCTAGCTTAAACACCACGTTTACGCTAGAGATGATTACTCTAAACTCTACGCGAAGAGATCAAAGTAAACTCATAAACCAAAGAACAATAAAACAAAGAACTTACTAGAATTTAGAAGTCGAAATACTGAAGAATCCTGAGAACAAGCCTCGGGTTAGAAGAACTTGCTCCCGCAGGTACAACCTCGGAGTAGACACCGACAGGCCGGCTTCCTCCGATCTACACCTCCACTCTATCTCTCTCAATCTAGTAGAACTAATTCTACTTTCACATTGGATGCTAAGCCCTAAGAGGTGGGAACCCTAGAGGGAACCTCTCTCTAAACCCTAACTAGAGATATGCAACTGAATAATGAATTGGGGTCTTCTCCACCAGGGGTCAGGGGCCTTGCTTATATAGCCCTTTTGGATGAATCTGGACCGTCGGATCAAACCGACCTTCATCCTACGGTTTTCCTTGATCCTCAAAGGCGGTGGAGCATAATCCGCGAGACTCGATCTGATTGGTCCCGGGGCAGGGCGGGCGCCCTAGGGCACAGGGCGGGCGCCCTGTGTCCGGCCCCGTTACGGCTCCCGTTCGTTCCCGTGGCTTCTGGAATCTTCTAGATGTAAGATAATTGCGTGTTTGGTTAATATCCCATCATTATTCCGACATGTGGGCCTTTCTTCCGTATTTCCTGATAACCCCCTGCAGAAATAGATAAACAGCAAAACTTATGGAATTCTGTTAGATCAAACCCTAATTCTAGGTGTTGCTTGCATATAGGTCCTTTTCTTTATTTATTTGATGGTTATAATTGATACTTAAGAACCGTCAACAAACACCCCCATACTTAGGCTTTTACTCGTCCTCGAGAAAAGGTTGGTTAATAAAACATCTGGGGTTGAAACATTCTTTCATACCTGCAGGGTGTTGTAAAAATCCACTGTGCACTTATAGTCAGGGAAATATATGGTCAGAGTAAAGAGCCTTTCTTCTTCTTAATCCCTATCACTTGGAGTTTTTACATATTTTTGAAAAGAAAAACTTAGCATACCTTTATCCTCATAGGTGCTCTCAGAGTCACTCATTATTTTTTATATTTCTCTCTGAGGCTGTTTTGATTTTGCAAAAATAATTCTTTAAGCATACATACCTTGCATTTATTGTATGGTCAAAACCGGATCCGAGGAGAAGAATGCCATACTCTTAGATCAAAGATTTTAAAAATTAAAAACTTGTCACTCTTACTGGCATATTGCTTATTAGAGGGACCATGGGCTATCATTTTCTTTCCATCATATTTTTATCATATCTCATTTTTTTTCATTTTGGGTGGATACCGAGGTACCCCTAATTCTACTGCCGGACACTTGTCCATTTTTTTCCACGAGGTTATCGAGCACTTGCTCCTTTTTATTTCCTCGATATATTCGTAATTTTACATAGCCCATGCCTCTAACGCAATAATACTTCGGAAGAGTGAATCTTTCTGAATAAAAATGTCTTGATCTTAGGAGTATGATAAATCTCTCAACAAGGGTCTAACTTGTTTTGAACAAACTCAATACAAAGCAGATAGCTTTAATTAATATTTTCATGTTTAGCAGGCATATAAAACTTGAGGATGGTAGCTATAATTTTGAGATTTTTAAAACAAATTCTCCAAGCAATAAAGATACTAAGAATAAGGTACTCATACCTTACCATCTCTTATTCCACAATGACTTTTAGCAACACAGGGTTTTGAAATAATTTTAATAATTGCAGGTTTCCAGGAAATATCACAGAGTGAGATTGATCATGATTATAATCATTTTTATCCTTTTAATTTATCATGTTTAGAGAGATAAAATTCTGCACAAACTAAGGTGAGTGTGTAAGTGTGTAATAAAAGTGTGCAGAGTGTGTACCTGGTTCATGGAGTGGTGCGATCGAAGTGTGTGTGACATGTCAGGGAATCTCCCCCATACTTGTTTTCTGCTTTCTTGCACAAAAGTAAAGTAGAGACACACAAGACATACTAATAATAATCTTTAATCTTGAGGCATTTATTACAACCGAATAATAATAATAACCGAATATAATAGATCTAAACTGATTATAAGCGAACCTAATCGAATCTAATAATAAATAAGACATATATAGCCCCAAGATCTAATCTAGATAGCTCAGCGACGCTCACGCCTCCTAAGACTATGCTCTAACTCATCGATCCTCTTGTTGGCGTCGGCAAGGTCATCCCGTAGCTTTAGGATCGTAGTTCTGAATTTCTATAATGCTGTTCTTGATCACCCGTAGCTCCTCATCCACATCTGCAATGGTCCTGCGGCGCTTGAGAGGTGTCTCGAAAGCATTAAGAGCATGCTTGGGTGCTTCCTTCGGAGGAACGAAGCGGACCTTAGCTGCCCTAACACCCTCGAAGTAAGGTCTCTCCTCCGTGGTATAGCGGACACTAGAGATCTCGCCGCTCCGGTTGGTCTTCACTCCGATGATCCGCTCATTGGGTTTTGGCGGCAGGATCTTTGTTCCGGCTGGTACCTTGATGATCTTCTTCCCTTTCGACGATGATGGCGAGCCTTCGAGCAATAGGGGCTGCGTAGGTGCGGTAAGAACTGGGCGAGCAAAGTAGGATTGGGCAGAGCTGCGTTGACGTGGTGGCATGGCTTCTAGCTGTCGCTCTGTGTTGGCCGGGACGAGAGCGTAGGCGTCGGGATCCTCCTTGGGCTTCTTGTTGAGGTCGTAGGGGACGACTTCCCAATCGACGTGGAACTTCTCGGCCATTGGAGCAGCTAGGAACTAAGCAAGATCTAATTTGAGGAAGGAGAGAAGGCTTGAATGAATTGGTGCTAAAAGCTGACGTTGGGGGTCTGTTTATATAGGGGGTAAAAACTGCTCTCGTGCATGGTCGGGACTCTCCCCGCCGTCATGTTTGCGAAACAAACCGAGGACGGAATTTTCCAGATAGCAACGGGCGAGGTTATCGCGTGGGAGAAGTCTGGGGCCGAGGGGAGACAGGGGCAGGGCGCCCGCCCTCATCCTCAGGGCGCCCGCCCTGTGTCCGGCTCCTCTACAAGCCTGCTTTCTCAAGCGTGTTTCTCACCGTGTTTTTATCCCGAAAAATATATACTTGGCCCAAAAACGTCAAATTAAAAGCGTCGGGCTTTAATTTTTAATTGGAAGGTAAAAATTGATCACGTCTATTTCTTCTAATTCTTTATTGGGCTCTAAAAATAATTTAAGACGTTGACCATTTACCTTGAATAACGTACCTTCGTCATTTTGAAGTGTGATAGCTCCGTGGGATGATGAATGAATTACCTTGAATGGTCCTTCCCATTTGCTCTGGAGCTTTCCATGCCCGAAAAGCTTCACCCTGGAATTAAAAAGTAATACCATATCTCCGGGTGAGAACTCCTTCTTCTTGATCCTCTTGTCATGCCATCTCTTGACTCTTTCTTTGTAGATCTTTGAATTGTGATATGCTTTCTCCCGCCATTCTTCTAACTCCGATAATTGCATTCTTCTATGTTTTCCGGCGATATCTAGGTCCATATTCCATCTTTTTATGGCCCAGTGTGCCTTGAACTCAAGTTCAACAGGTAGGTGACAGGTCTTTCCGTATACCAATTGGTATGGAGACATTCCAATTGGGGTCTTGTATGCTGTCCGGTAAGCCCAGAGTGCATCGGGTAACTTGTCCTTCCATGCCGTTCCCATCTTGTTCACCGTCTTCTGAAGAATGTTCTTGATTTGCTTGTTAGAAGTCTCTGCTTGGCCACTTGTCTGAGGATGATAGGGAGTAGCGACGTTGTGACGGATTCCATGTCTTGATAGATAGTGCTCGAAGCGCTTGTCAATGAAGTGTGATCCTCCATCACTTATCACTATCCTGGGGACTCCAAATCTTGGAAATATGATTTCCTCAAACATCCTCTTCGAACTGATATTGTCGGCATGTTTGCAAGGTAGTGCCTCTACCCACTTGGAGACGTAATCAACCGCCACCAAGATGAACTCACACTTCTTAGATGGGGGAAATGGACCCATGTAGTCTATTCCCCAGACATCAAAGAGTTCAATCTGAAGGTTGTTGGTGAGTGGCATGGCATCCCTTGTATTTATGTTTCCGTGCCTTTGACATGGCCCACATCTTCTGATATATTGCTTCGTGTCATCGTACATCGTAGGCCAGTAGAATCCACATTGCCAGATCTTTGAATGTGTACGGAATGCTCCATAGTGACCTCCGTATGGTGATGAGTGACATCTGTCGATGATCTTCAATCCTTCCTCAGTGGTCACACATCTTCTAAGTAGGCCATCAGCGCATACTCGGAAGAGATATGGCTCATCCCATATATGTGAACGACTTTCCTGAATAAGCTTCTTCTTGTTTGCTCCGGGTGGTACATAACCTGAAACCATAAAATTAACAATATCTGCATACCAGGGGTCAGATCTGTTAATCCCGTAAAGCATGTCGTCCCGGAGTGAGTCATTAATGGGGGGTTCCTGTGAATTCTTAAAGTACATTCTAGACAAGTGATCAGCAACAGAATTTTCTACTCCCTTTTTATCTTTTATTTCTAAGTCAAATTCTTGGAGTAATAAAATCCATCTGATTAAGCGAGGTTTCGCATCTTTCTTAGTGAGCAAATATTTTAGTGCAGCATGATCAGTGTAAACAATTATCTTAGCTCCAACTAAATAAGATCTAAATTTATCAATGGCAAAAACAACAGCCAGAAGCTCTTTTTCAGTGGTTGCATAATTAAGTTGAGCTCCTATCAAAGTTTTACTTGCATAAGCAATTGCATGATGCTTTTTATCTTTAGTTTGTCCCAAAACTGCCCCCACAGCATAATCACTAGCATCACACATAATTTCAAAAGGCAACGACCAATCAGGGGGTTGAATGATTGGTGCAGAGATGAGTGCTTGCTTTAATAAATTGAAAGAATTTAGACATGCATCATCAAATTCGAAAGGAGCATCCTTGGCTAGCAAAATAGTAAGTGGTCTCGCAATAAATGAAAAGTCTTTTATAAATCTGCGATAAAAACCAGCATGGCCAAGAAAACTTCGAATTCCTTTTATATTCACAGGTGGAGGTAGTTGTTCAATTACTTCAATTTTAGCTCTATCTACCTCAATACCTCTTTCAGACACTAGGTGTCCTAGCACTATTCCTTCTCTAACCATAAAATGACATTTTTCCCAATTAAGGATTAAGTGCTTTTCTTCACATCTTTGCAAAACCTTATCTAAGTTCTCAAGACAACTATCAAAAGTTTTTCCATAAACTGAGAAATCATCCATGAAAACTTCCATAATCTCTTCAATCATATCAGAAAATATAGACATCATACATCTTTGAAAAGAAGCTGGTGCATTACATAACACAAAAGACATTCTACGATAAGCATACGTTCCATATGGGCATGTAAAAGTGGTTTTGCTTTGATCATCAGGATGGATAGGGATCTGGTGATACCCTGAATATCCATCTAGAAAACAGAAAAACGAGTGTTTTGCTAACCGCTCAAGCATCTCATCTATAAAAGGCAAAGGAAAATGATCCTTTTTTCGTGGCTTTATTAAGTTTTCTATAGTCTATGCACATCCGCCACCCAGTGATGGTGCGTTGCGGAATTAGCTCATTCTTATCATTAGTAACAACAGTCATGCCTCCCTTTTTAGGCACAACTTGAACAGGGCTTACCCACTCACTATGCGGCACAGGATATATAATCCCTGCATGCAGCAACTTTATAACTTCTTTTTTAACTACCTCTCTCATCGCGTTGTTAAGTCTACGTTGAGGCTCTCGAGAGGGTGTAACAGAAGGATCTGTCGAAATACGATGGGTACAAATCATAGGACTGATTCTTGTGAGATCTTGAAGTGAGTAGCCGAAAACAGAGTGGTGTTTTTTAAGAATGGTCATTAATCGTAGAGTTTGCTCCTGAGTGAGTTTATTACTAACGATCACAGGAAACTCTGGATTATTGTTTAGGAAAGCATAGGTAAGACCGGGTGGTAAAGTTTTGAGTTCTATGAGGGGTCTAGGTGTTTCTGCAAACTCATCTAAGGGTTCAGGTTCAGAAGGTTCGGCCTCTTCTTCAGTGAAGAAGGGGCCTTCCTCTTCTAAGTCTGGATCATCTAAAAGTTCTAGAGATGCAGCCTTTACCTCCTCCATAGGATCAGGCAAAAGATATGGCTCGGTCTTATTATTCAATGAGTGAGTTATTGTAATTGGAAGTTTAAAATCCTTTCCCAAGGAAATGTGGAGCTTTCCAGTTTGACCTTCATAAAGGAGTCTTCTAAAAGGTTGTCCAATCAGTAGGTCGAAACCCCATATATCAAAGATATAAAAGTTCAAATGAACCATGGAGCCTTCTACCATAAAGGGTAGGACATTAATAATTCCAAGACTGGGGACTAATCGTCCCGAAGATTCCTTTATGACCTTTGTTGTGGGGGTTAAAACAAGTTTCCCAAATAAATTAAGTGCAAAAGCTTCGGACATAATATTGATCCCCACAACAGGATTATAGAGAGCGTTAAATTGATCAGAATTATAAGCACAGCGTATAGTTATAGAGGGTGTGTCCACTCGGATTACTTCAGAGGAAAGCTCTGACTCCTCTAACCATTCGCTACTCATAACCGAGATAAGCTCTCTCAATTGACGTTCACTTGGTAAACAAATGCTAAATTGGCCGTTTTGGGGTCGGTCTATAGAATGGTAGTTTGAAATGTTTCCAAAATCGGCAAAGAGATCGGATTCTATGTCTAGCATGAAATCAGATGGTAGAATTTCTTCCTTTTGTGGCTCAGAACCTGGGATAGCTAAAGTAGATGAAAAATTTGGCAGAGTGTCTACTTCGGCTTCGTAGGTTTTATCATGGAGGGCATTATCCATCTCAGCTTCTAGGATTCTATTCAAGATCCCCTTAGCTTCATCAGTAGGGATACGAAAGAAAGAACCTCTAGACATTGTATGTAGCATTTGTTTATGATCTTTCTGAAGACCTCGAAAGAAATGAAAAAGGAGAATAGGGTCTTCAATATTGAGTTTTGGACCAGATTCTAAAAGATCAGAAAAACGTTTCCAGGATTTTCCCAAAGTTTCATTTTCTTTTTGTTTAAAAGATAGAACTTCGAGTCTAAGGTCGGCAATACGATCGAGGGAATAAAAATCTAAATAGAAGTTGGCTCGTAAGACTCCCCATTCACCTCGTTGTTGACTTACCTTCTGACTATACCATCGTCTAGCTTCTCCTCTTAAGGAAAAAGGAAAAAGCTTCCAACGTAAAGTCTTATCAGAAATGCCCTCAATGCGAAGACAATCACATGTTTGCTCAAAATCTCTAATATGAAGGTAAGGGTTTTCGTCTTCCTTTCCCGAAAAAGATAAATTTTGAATCATCGCAATCAACCTTGAACTTAACTTATACTGGGATGTTTGGATAGGCTGTGATGACTCCCATGGTAAAAGGTCAGTTGCTGAAGGTGTTGCGGCATCAAAGATAGATATAGAACCTTGGTTTTCCATTTTTGGTAAAAAGAAAAAGAAAGAATAAAAAAGATAAGAAAATAAAAAGTATGAATACAAGCTAGTAGTAAGACTCAAGGTTATCTCAGCAAACCGTCTTTCTCCCCGGCAACGGCGCCAGAAATGCTTGTTGATATTTGGTAACGCAATTAGGAAATAGGATCCACAAGCGCACGGATATCGGTGAGCACTTCTCCCGAGATGTTATCCTGGGTATCGTATTTATATTTTTACCTTTAGGAGAAAGAGTGCATCTGACTAACCAAATCTATTACTACTAACCTTTAGGCTACAACCACTATGATTCGATGTGAGTGATGTATAGAGAAGACTACAACCGCACTCTTCTTCTAACCTTGGTAAGGATGATCTACTGTTCTATTGGGGAGGTTTACGGAATCTAGACACCACAAAGGATGTTCAACCCGCACCTATAAACCCTATCGATCCTGCTAACGGGATATGGAATACAAAGGTAACTCAGAATTGTCACGTTCCTCGCTACTACCACGGTCCGGCTAGACGAGGGGATATCTATGAGTATCCTAGCTTGAACACCACGTTTACGCTAGAGATGATTACTCTAAACTCTACGCGAAGAGATCAAAGTAAACTCATAAACCAAAGAACAATAAAACAAAGAACTTACTAGAATTTAGAAGTCGAAATACTGAAGAATCCTGAGAACAAGCCTCGGGTTAGAAGAACTTGCTCCCGCAGGTACAACCTCGGAGTAGACACCGACAGGCCGGCTTCCTCCGATCTACACCTCCACTCTATCTCTCTCAATCTAGTAGAACTAATTCTACTTTCACATTGGATGCTAAGCCCTAAGAGGTGGGAACCCTAGAGGGAACCTCTCTCTCTAAACCCTAACTAGAGATATGCAACTGAATAATGAATTGGGGTCTTCTCCACCAGGGGTCAGGGGCCTTGCTTATATAGCCCTTTTGGATGAATCTGGACCGTCGGATCAAACCGACCTTCATCCTACGGTTTTCCTTGATCCTCAAAGGCGGTGGAGCATAATCCACGAGACTCGACCTGATTGGTCCCGGGGGCAGGGCGGGCGCCCTAGGGCACAGGGCGGGCGCCCTGTGTCCGGCCCCGTTATGGCTCCCGTTCGTTCCCGTGGCTTCTGGAATCTTCTAGATGTAAGATAATTGCGTGTTTGGTTAATATCCCGTCATTATTTCGACATGTGGGCCTTTCTTCCGTATTTCCTGATAACCCCCTGCAGAAATAGATAAACAGCAAAACTCGTGGAATTCTGTTAGATCAAACCCTAATTCTAGGTGTTGCTTGCATATAGGTCCTTTTCTTTATTTATTTGATGGTTATAATTGATACTTAAGAACCGTCAACACCCGTGCTTCCTCTGCCTTGCCCCAGCCTCACAATCACCTCTGTCTCAAGGGGCTCAGTGCTCAGATTGTGCTCTGAGCCACGGAGCGCCCGAACCGCCTCCGCGTAGTCTCGGACCATAGCGTGGACGGTGGGGTCAGAGTAAGCCTCGGCAGGGGCATCCGAGTTGAAGACGACACCGGATTTCACCCAGCCCATGTGGGACACAGCCCATGCCGTGAACTCCGACACCGGCTAGTCCGGGTGTGCCACCTCCTGCGAGAAAGACGACCAAGATGATTAGAAATCAGGCAAATTTGAGCGTTAGAATAGATAAATGACATCTTGTACGAGTGCCCGCTTGAATGCGGGGAGGTTGCGGCTGCCTTGGTGGTGAGTTGGACTGATCTTCAGTGCCCGCTTCCGCTTGCCTTGCTCGTGCTTTGCGATGTACGCCGGGTCAAGGTACCTGTCCACGATCCTCGACCATGCCGCTCTATGCGACATGCACCACGAGGCAGGCACCTACACATCATCAAGTGTTTGACATATAAGAAGACCAATTCAAGACCTACTAAATCTCAAAACAAATCAATATTATCCACGTACCTGAAGGTACTGCTCCTTGGTCAGCGCCACCTTTCTTGCACCATCTTTCTTGAGGGGCTCTTTCTTGATGGACCTATAGTAGTTGATGTGGGCCTAGAGTCACGCCTTGTGAATCATGTCACCGACGTGCTTCTGACAGACTCTGTGTGTCGTCCGATCCGCCATATCCTCTCGACCATCTTCTGGCTTGAAGTACCTCTGCATACAAACATGATGTATTCGTTCATTATTTCAATAAAAGACTTAACCAATGGAGGAGATGTATTGACCTTCATTGTGAGACACTTACCCAAAACTCCGCCAGAACCCGCTCCTGCTTGTTGTCCTGCACGTCATCTGAGCCGAGCTTGTACCTGTCCCACGACCAGGCCGGTAACCACGTCCCGTCTTTCAGCTTCACAAGGGCGAGGAAGTGTTTCCTGCACAGACATCCTAGGACGGTCGCGGGGGTGCGTCCGGTCAAGAGCACCCGACAGAAGTATCCAACCCCTGCATAAGTGATTAAGAAAATAATCAGTTTCTCTATTGATTCTCAATGTATCATATGAAGTACTAGTGATAACATCTATAGTTACTTACCTTCTTCCCATAGGACGAACCACTGGGCGTTGATCAGGAAGCGGAACCGAAGGAAGGCTTGTGGGACCTCGCAGGTAGGGAGTCGACTGAGCAGAACTGCTGTCCTCCGTCTGCTGAGTCGACGGAGTGTCTGTGCTCGTGTTCATGGCCGTCGCGTGGTCCTCTGGGATAGGAGACAGGTCCTCCTGCTGGTCAAGAGCCGGGGAAGGAGGCGGGTCACTCCTGGTCCGACCATGGCCCCTCCCCCTCCCCCTCCCTCTCCCCCTCCTCGTGCCTGCTCCCGCCGCTGGGGTTGAAGACGTCCCCTCACCTCCCGCCGCTGGGCGCAGCCTCTGGTACGCTGAGAGCACCTGCCTCGGTGTACGGTCCATCGCCATCTTTGTTCTATCACGTGCAATGTACAAAGAGTGAACAACAAGCGTTAGTACATACGTTACAAATAGTTCAAAATGAATAAACATAACAAAATTTAATAAAAATCATAGTATTACATGCTTTAGGAATAATCTTCATAATTGGGTTCATAGGTTCGTCATCACTATCAAAATTGTCCAAATGGGCAACACTATCCGAAGGTTCTGTGTCTTCTTCATCTTCTCTGCCTAAATGGAATCGCTCAAGCATTTGAATGTCCTTCGGATTCAGCACTACATCTCCAAGGTCCTCTTCATCAACCGTTTCATTGTCTACTTCCATGGCGGTGCTCACACCGAGTAAGACTATCTCTAAGCTCCCTTGTAGCCCATCCGCTTGATAGAACTCTCCATCATATGTGTCTGTGTTGAGGAAGGTGTAATCTTCATCGTTTGGAACAGCTAGTTTACCGTGCGAAGGTACCTGGTGCACAATAGACCAACCCTTAAGATGGTCTTTGTCTTGGCACGTGTATGGCGCATGATACACCTGCACGGCCTATTGAGCCACAATATAGACATCTTTTCCTTAATAGACGGAATTATATCTAATCTCGACTAGCCCAAGATGAGGGGTCTGTCTCGTTTGTCTAGGATCAAACTAGTGGCACTTGAATATGATAGGAGTAAAAGGTACCCGGCCCTCATATTCAAGTTCATAGATCTCCTCAATTATTCCGTAGTATTCGACGACATTAGTGCCCTGTGTAAAAACTTGGCTGTTGGTGGTTTTTCAACTGGGCCGGAGCTGCTCATGTCTTGACGTGTGCAAGCGATATCCATTCACGTCATAACCAGTATATGACTTCACCCTTAACTTGAAGTCGTTTGCAACCTATCTCAACTCGTCACTCATGGATGCATTGGTCTACGCCTGCAAGCTCAAGTATAATACATCGTTATAATATTGGAACGTAAGAGGTACTAAGGAATATCGATGAATGTACGAGCTAAGTTGGAAAGTACCTTTTGTTTGAACCAATCAATGAAATCAAGCCTCACAGCTCTCGCACCCTCTGAAAGAAGGGTATCATGTTCGTGCGGGGTAGGATCCCTTGGTTGATGCCACTCTTGACGAACAAATTCCCTGTACCAGAGAGAATCAATGGGGCTCGATACAAAATAGTGACGTCGTACTGAAACAAGTTCGATGAGAACTTACTTAATGAATGGCTAAACCTCGACAAGGTTGGTGAACACATATAGCGTGATTCTGCGCCACTCTTCTGGATCCAATCTCTTGGGGGTCGATCCACTTGTGCTGCCTAGTTGGCCTTTGAAAAGGCTGAGGGTCGATTCAACTTCGTCAGCATTGTAACGAGGGGGTGGATTATGCTTGCTAGGAAGGCTCGGCTTGTAGTAGGATGTTGTGAAGTTTGAAACCTCCTCCCGAATGCTTGCCTCTGCAATGAAAGCCTCAATTCTAGCTTTATTTGTACATTTCTTGCGAAGATGTAAGGTCCAAATGGCTAGAGGGGGTGAATAGACTATTTAAAAAATTTACAAGCTTCACTAAACAACCATGTTAGTATAAAAGATGGCTAAGCTAATTCTAGCACTAGCTCAACTACACTATGCAAGCCACCTATACAATTCTAGTGAAGCAAGGCTATGATCTCTAATACACACCAACAAGACTAAGTCACTAAGCTACTTACTCCTATGTGATAAAGGCTACACTAAGCAAACTACACTAGGACTAGTACAAGAAAGTAAAGAGCAAGTGACTTGATTCTTATACCAACGATGTAGAGAAGTAATGCACTCGAAGAATCAATCACAATGCTCAACCACAAGAGAAATCCTTGGCAAAGAGATGACAGAAGATTTTTACCGAGGTTCACTTGCTTCCCGATAAGCTACTCCTTGTTATGGCGATGCACCCACTTGTCGGTTCGTGAGCTAATCGACTATCAAGAGTCGAGCCCTCGGCGGGTGCCGCAAAACCGCACACAAGATGGAGATCCTCCAAGCCACGAGCTCCACTAGAATATCCAATTTGTGAACTCCCGTGGGGAAGGATCAAGAACCCCTTACAACACTTGGTGAGGCCTCCAACAATCTTTAATTGTGAGCTCAATCACCTCCACTGCTCCAAGATGTCTACCGTGTCGGAAAACACGGAAGAGTAACAAGAAATCCGCAGCAACTTGAAGATCAAGCGCCTCTAGAGTGCAACTCTCAAGCAATGCACTTGAATCTCACTCAATCTCACTCAAGACGTGCAACTAAGCAAAGAGATGAGTGGAGGGGTTGTTCTCTAGCTCAAAGGATGTCTCTAGGTCTCAAAATGTGCAAGAGTTCCCCTCAAACCCCAGACAACATCTATTTATAGCGAAGGGGTACGTAGCTAGCCGTTACGGACAACGCAGTGAAAAACATACTGACCGGACGCACCGGTCAGGGTGACCGGACGCGTCCGGTCACTACAGGACAAGTGTGAACAGTGCGCATCAGAAGTTACCGTTGCTGTGAACGGACGCGCTCTAGCGTTTGACCGGACGCGCTGCACCTGGCGTCCGTTCGAAGTCCAGTAAGCTCCCACCGCGACCGTACGCGTCCGATAGCACGTGACCGGACGCGCCGCACGTTTGGTCGGCTCTATGACCAGCTCTGCCCCTCTAGATGCCTGACCGGACGCTCCAGTTTCGTGAGGGACCAGACGCGCCGGTTGCAAACCCTAGCACCCGCGCGCCTGACTGCTGCGAGAACTGACCGGACGCGTCCGGTCAGACCCTGACCGCGTCCGGTGCAGCGTCCGGTCACCATAGTGACCACGGTTCGCCTCCGTTTCTTTTCCGACTTCCGACATAGTGAAAATAGGCGTTTCACTTCCCCAAAAAGCGCCGAATCCCGCCGAACCCAAACCCCTCTCTACCGGTCAAACTCCACCGCCTTTGCAAATGTGCTAACACCACCAAGTGTGCACCACCATGTGCATGTGTGTTAGCATTTCACAAACATTTTTCAAGGTGTTATGTTAGCTCTCAACTAGATCCTAATGCATTTCACAAACATTTTTCAAGGCGTCATTAATTACCAAAACCAAACTTGGGCTTTCAGAAGAGTCTTTAGACATCTCTCGATTGGATAGCACCAACGGGCCTGTACGGGCCCCCTAACTTTGCCTCATTCGGGAGGTGCACAATCAAATGCTGCATCGACAAGAAGAAGTCGGGTGGAAAGATCTTCTCAAGCTCACATACCAGCTCAGGCGCCATTTTTTCCAGCTCTTCAATGACGGACTTAGACAGCTCCTTGGCACAAAGCCGACGGAAGAAGTAGCTCAACTTTGCCAGCACTAGCTAGACATGCTTAGGGACATAGCCTCGAACCATCGTCGGAAGTATCCGTTCAATCCATATGTGGTAGTCAGGACTCTTCATCCCGTTGACTCGTAGAGTCTCTAAGTTCACACCCCTGCTCAGATTCACTGCATACCCATCAGGGTACATTAAATCCTTGATCCATCGAAGCACTTCCCTCCTTCGATCGATTTTCAAGACATAGGGGGCCTTAGGCCTTCTCCACTGCTTTCCTGTTCTAGGATGCCGCATCTCTAGGTTTGGCCTACCGCACAATGTCGCCAGGTCCACTCTAGCCTTAGGGTTGTCCTTAGACTTGTCAATGTCCATGAGCGTCGTCTAAAGTGCCTCGGTGATATTCTTTTCAGTGTGCATTACATCAGTGTTATGGGGCAGTAGGAGGTCATCAAAATAGGGGAGCCTCGTCAAGCCGGACTTATGAGTCCACATATGTTGCTCACCATATCCCACGAAACTGCCATCTTCGTTGGGCACGAGAACGTCTATCTGAGCACGAACCTCGGCCCTAGTCCTCAAGCACGGTCTAGGGTCCGTCACTTTGACACCTTTCGTAAAGCTCTTGACATCTTCTCTGAATGGATGATCAAGAGGGAGGAACTGACGATGTTTGTCGAACGACGAATACTTGCCACCCTTCTTCAACCATGTGAACCTCATAGCTTCCTTGCATAGTGGGCATGGGAACTCCCCTGAACACACCATGCACACATTAACCCGTACACCAGGAAGTCGTGTAGGGAGTAGTGGTACCAGACGTGCATTTTGAAGCTTGTCTTCGTAGCTCGGTCGTATGTCCACACCCCTTTGTCCCAAGCCTCGATCAACTCATCTATCACAGGCTCCATGAAGACACCCATATGACTCTCCGGGTGTCCAGGGATTATCAACAATAGGAACATGGTATGTCGTTGAAAGGCGACGCCGGGGGGAGATTAAGGGGGATGACGAACATGGGCCAACATGTGTATGGTGCAGCCATCATACCATATGGATTGAACCCATCTATTGCTAGCACGACACGTACATCACAAGCCTCCTCTTCTTTGTTAGGATGCCGCGCATTGAAGTACTTCCATGCATCAGCATCGGATGGATGTACCATCTTCTTAGGGTTGTAGCGCTTCCCGTTTTTGTGCCATGTCATCTGTTTCGTGGATTCCTCGGTCATGAACAGCCGTTGGATCCTTCGCAAGAACGGAAGGTGTCATAGGACTCTCATGGTGATCTTAAGCTGCCTCTTCTGGCCATCGCCTGAGTCTACCTCCACGTACCTGGAGGATTTACACTTCAGGCAGTACTTTGCATCCGCGTGTTCTTTCCTAAATAGGACACACCCCTTCGGACACACATGTATCTTGTCATAGGGCATCTTCAGTGCAAGGAGCTTCCCTGACTCGTACAAGTTCTTTGGCATAATGTGTCGCTCCGGTAGCATGTCGCTCCACACGGCCAACATCTTGTCGAAGCCTTCTCGACTTAGGTTTAACTCGGCCTTCAACCCCATTACGTGACCAATGGCATCCAGCTGAGAAACATTAGTACGATCATGAAGGGGTCTTTGTGCCAAGTCCAACATCAGGTAGAAGGCATTTGAGGCAGCCTCCATCTCCTCCTTATCACGGCATTCAGCGAACTGAGCTTGGTGATAGTCATCCATCATGTTAGCTACCCGGCATCATCATCGAAAGCCTCGAGTCATGGTCTGATCACCTCCTCCCTGATACAATCGGCTTCACCATGGTGGATCCACCGGTGGCAGCCCGAAGTAAATCCAGACTTCACAATATGTCTACCCATGGTGAACCTATCTTTCCTTCTCATGTTGTCACAACCGCTGCAGGGACAAACCACTAGAGAATGGCCTCCAGCACTCTCGCCAAATGCATGCTTTAAGAACTCTTCAACCTTGACTATAAACATCTGGTCGAAATTGTACTCGTCTCTCCGGAGCGTGTACATCCACTCACGGTCCTCCATCCTTTAACAGACGTATCAGCAGACATGAGTGACAAGACAATTGCATCTACGCGGTGTCCCTACTCTCTAATAGGTGAGGATAGGTCCTAATCCCACCCATGGATCCGCGGATGAGTTAGTTTCCATGCTCCGCTCCTATCCGAGATGGAATTTCGGCAGCACCTCCCTGCTGCTCTCCCGATACACATCCTGCAAGGGAGAGTGTGTATCAGGAGAACAACAGGGGATGATGCCAACACACCGTCTAGGACCGGAGCGGACCATGGAAACTAACTCATCTATGCATCCGCAGGCTGTCCAAAAAACGTGAACAATCCGAAATAGATACGGTCGTAGATATGCAAAGACCAGCATATCTAGGATCGTATCTCTTTCGGACGGGAGACGCCTAACTGGAATACATGAGCTAAGACCATGATATGGATAGAGGGGTTATACCTAGGGGGCCAGTGAAGTCAGGCTAGCGAGGCAGTGGCGAGGCGACGCAGTGCGGGCAGACCCGCGAAGACGACGAACACAGTCAAGGTCCTCCGGGTCACCTCCCATGGGCTCGTCTCTGCAAAATAAGAAACATAAAACTATAAGTTAAAAAATTCGGCAGAACCTCCCCTGCACGGGGAGGTTTCAAAAACCTGCAAAAAGAACGGCACGAAGGCCGACATTCACAACGACATGAAGTCCCTCTTATCCACATCAGGCACTAAGGCCCTCATATCGACATATGGCACGAAGGCCCAGACATCTCCACATACGGCACGAAGGCCGACAACGATAGTTATACCTTGCCTTGCGGTGGAGTCAGGCGTCGCGGTGCGGCGGTCCGACGAGGTGGAGCGCGCCGGAGTTCTCCTCTCCCCCTCTACCCTTCTCTCTTCTCCGCTTCTTCTCTTCCATTCTTCCCTTTCTCCTCTTCCTCTCCTTCTTCCCCTTCTTCCTTTCCTCCTCTTCTTCTCCTTCTCCTCTTCCTCCTACTTCAGCCCTGCCTCCTCTCCTCCAACACCGTGAAGAGGCCAACTTGGGGGTTGGCCGTGGTCGGGCCGGGGAGGGGAGGCGGGGGCGTGGTTGGGCAACGGCCGGTGATGGCCTGCTGGATGGGCGCAGGCCGGCCTTGCGGCGGCCGACCGCCCCTGCGAGGAGCTGGCGCGGGGACGGGGCACCGGGCCGCCGGTGGCACTGCTCGGGGCGCGGGGAGAGGCCGGGGGCTCGCCGGCGGGGCCTCTCCTCGCCGCAGCCGCGGATCCGGAGAGGGGTGGCGCCGGTGCAGTGGGGGCGCGCGGCCGGAGATGGTGCCGCAGTGGCCGGCGCGAGTGGGCCTGGCCGGGGCACGCGTCAGACAGCGGTGCGCGCGTGGCCAGCACGGCCTCGCGGGACAGGCAGACGGCGGCACGCGGGACGGGGACAGCGGCACGCGGCTGGCGGGACGCGGCTCGCGGCGCGCACGGCTGCTGGCGCGCGCGGGTGGCGGCGCGCGGGTGGCGAGGTGGAGGAGGACGGCGGCACCGCTCGGCTGCAGGACGGGGGCGGCGCGCGGGGTGGAGGAGGGGGGCGGCGGCTAAGTGTGGGCGCTGGCGCGTGTGGCTGGGCCGGCCAGCCCAATTAGCTAGGGTTTCGGCCTTTGCCGAGTGCCATGGGTCGGCACTCGGCAAAAAAATTCTTGATTTTTGACCCAAGTTTTTTTCTGTAGCCTTGCTACATTATTTAAAACTCTAATATAAAGTTTGGGGCAATTTTGACTTGTTTTGATATATTTAATTAGTTTATTTCGTTTCTTTGAATTTCTCGGCGTATTTCCAATTTGAACTGCACGTACATGAAATAATAGAATTTGATCGTCCAAAAAATGATACTCATGATGTTTACACTAGTAGAGAACTGACTTATACTCCCGGCACCATTTTTTAGATTACTCTCGGCACTTATTGCACCCGGGAGTAAAGGGACCTTTATTCCCGGTTGATGTCTCCAACCGAGAGCAAAGTCCCACATGCAACTGCCACTCCGTGGTCCGAGGACTTTTACTCCCGGTTGGTGTCTCCAACCGGGAGTAAAGGTAGACATTTACTCCCGGTTGGAGACACCAACCGGGAGTAAAGGTGCAGCCAACCTTTACTCCCGGTTGGTGTCTCTAACCGGGAGTAAAAATGGACTTTTAGTCCAGGTTTTTAAGCACAACCAGCTAACTAAGTGTTTCTCTATATATTGTTAGCCCTGCATTCCGACCGAAGTGTTGGAGACAAGAAACTTGAGGCTCGCCTTAAGTACAGATGACACTTGATGTTGCGTTCAAACTTTTTTTTTAAAAAAAATGCAGAGTCATCACCAAATTAAATTTGGTGAGTTCTGTGAATCACAAGGCGGTTTAAGTCTTAACTCCTTTTATGTCACGCATGGAGTAGTTGCAGGTCCAATTAAAATTTAGGTACCTAGACAAATATTTGTCTATATACATAGAAGTTGATGTATTTTATTTGAAATGGAAGGAGTAAATGACAAAAAGTTTAATACCATATTTGTCTGGATGCATACACTACAGAGTGTGCCTAACAATTAGTTACGCTAGACTAAAATTTAAATCTACGTTTTAATTCATACTACGTTTGAACAGTCTCAAACTAAAGTTTTACATGATTAAAGTTTAATTTAGTGATCAAACAGACCTATAATATAGTATAATATAGTATTTTTTTGTGGTACTATCTCTAAACTCGTTTGTTTCATGTGCACTTGTCATCATTAGTTTACTCCACTTAAGATAGAATTGTGCCCTTCAAAGTGAACAAAGATCCAAGCATAGCGCTAAATGATGAGAACACTCCATGATTGCGACACGATCATGACCAGAAGATCACTGTTGTGCCTGCTTAATTTAATGTTGTTTAATATTGTGTATTGAGAAATAATTATGTAATAATTGTGACCGCACATTCATTCCAGTGTTGTATTGATCTGGAATTTTTTTCTGAGGCTTTCAAATTCCCTATGTGAAGCAACCGCCAAGTTTGACATTTTTTTGAATTGGTTTGGTACTTTTTCCGATTTAATTGAATTGCCGCGCAACTTCACCAAGCAATTCTACGTTGAACTGTGTCCACCCCATAAAAGAGCCGGAATGGTGCCAAACTTTACCACATGGTCTCTTATGCCCTAGGAGACAAGTATTTGTGGAGGTCGCTGCAGAATTCCAATGTTTTCAATCTGTAATCCACCATAGTTTGTTTCCCGCCACACGAAGAAAAATATAGTAATAAAAATAATGATTAGAAAAACCTAAGATCTTGTGTGGGGTCATATTTTGGGTGTAAATGAGTGCCAAAAAAAAATCTCAAGCCATTTCGACAAAGGCGGAGTCCACGTGCTTCACAAAGGTATATGGAACCTTTTCATCGAACCATGTCTATACACTTGGGTTCTTAGGGATTATGAGGTCCAAGTGTCGTATTGGTCTCAAACTTTTTCTTAGGCTTGCAAATGCCCTATGTGAAGCAACCGCCAAGTTTGAGATTTTTCCGAATTGGTTTGGTACTTTTTTCGGTTTAATGTAATTTTCGCGCAACTTCACCAAGTAATTCTACGTTGAACTGTGTCTACCCTAGAAAAGAGCCCGAATGGTGCCAAACTTTGCCACATGGTCTCTTATGCCCTAGGAGACAAGTATTTGTTGAGGTCGCTGCAGAATTCCAGTGTTTTCAATCTGTAATCCACCATAGTTTGTTTCCCGCCGCACGAAGAAAAATATAATAATAAAAATAATGATCAGAAAAACCTAAGATCTTGTGTGGGGTCATATTTTGGGTGTAAATGAGTGTCAAAAAAATCTCAAGCCATTTCGACAAAGGCGGAGTCCACGTGCTTCACAAAGGTATATGGAACCTTTTCATCGAACCATGTCTATACACTTAGGTTCTTAGGGATTATAAGGTCCAAGTGTCGTATTGGTCTCAAACTTTTTCTCAGGCTTGCAAATGCCCTATGTGAAGCAACCGCCAAGTTTGAGATTTTTCCGAATTGGTTTGGTACTTTTTCCGGTTTAATTGAATTTCCACACGACTTCACGAGGTAATTATACGTTGAACTGCGTCCACCCTAGAAAGGATCCGGAATGGTACCAAACTTTTCCAAATGGTCTCTTGTGACATAGGAGTCCAATATCATCGGTGGTTGATGCAAAATTCTAGTGTTTTCGATCGGTAATTCACCATATTTTGTCTCACGCAGCACGAAGAGAAATATAATAATAAAAATAATTTTCAGAAAAAATAAAATATTTATGTTACATATTTTTCATGTGTGCAATAAAGCCAAAGCAACTCTAGTTATTTTTTAAAAGATTTTATGACTTCTATGTAATTTACTGCACATATAACTAGACTTTAGACATTAAATAAAATGAAATATTAAAAAAATCGAAATTTTCGCGCCTACATTTTCGTTGCCCGCCAAAATATAGCTAGGTCTGACCTTTACTCCCGGTTGATATTACAAACCGGGAGTAAAGGACTTTTAGTCCCGGGTGGATTTAGGAACCGGGAGTAAAAGTCTAGACCTTTACTCCCGGTTGATATTACAAACCGGGAGTAAAGGACTTTTAGTCCCGGGTGGATTTAGGAACCGGGAGTAAAAGTCTCTAGTATATTACCAGCCCCTTCTCCTTCCCCCGTCCGCCTGGCTGCTCTCCAATTCTCTCGATCCGATCTGCGCCGCCGTCTGCCCGTCCGGGTCCTGGTTTCGGACGCCCGAGCTCTTCCCTCTCACAGCGCCACGGCGGCGTCCAGGGCCGGAGCTGAGCACATTGCTGAAGGCAACCAAGTCGCTGGCACATCCGCGTGCATGGCAGCTACCCCCTTCCTCTCTGTGAGTACATTGTGATGCATTAAGGATGCTTTCTATGTGGATTTCAGGATTTCCTGATTTCTGATTTGGTTAGTGTAGTAGATAGAGTCGAAGGACTTTGTGTTATGAAGCCTACATACTGAAATTTCGGTTTCCAATCTTATTTTGCATGCATTAGTTGACACTGTAGGTCTCTCTTCAATACCTGACCTGTCTCTGCAACATATGGTGATGCCATTTTATAAATCCCAGGACAAAAATATTTAGGTTGTATGACCATTCGCAAAGCAAAGCTCAAGTTATTTTCACATGATGATTCAATATCTCCTTGAATACGAAATTCAGGATAAGGCATCATGTTGTTGGTAGCACATTGCCACTTTTCCTAGTATGAGTTGGATAGTTATTATGGAATTCATTGTAATCATTGTAATGCCTGGGACAACGGATGCAGATTGACACTCTTGTGTGCTCTTTTGTATGGGTTCGATGATATTATACCCTTCTGGCTGCACTACATTGTAGATGGTACCACCCTTGGTCGTCGAGATCAATGCCTAGGCACATTCTCAATATGGTATTTGATTTACACCTTCAGATGTTTCCATGTTTGGAATCAAAGCTTTTTCAGGGATGTAGAACCAATGATGGTGTGACACATAATTTACTGCTTCATTGTCCTGGTGACAAAAATTTACACAATTTTTTTTGTAGAACTCAGCATAGCCTTGTGTTCAGAAATGGGTATTTTTTATTATTTGGTTAGTTTGCTTCCAGGTGGATCATACTGGTTTTAGTGCTTCCATGAATATATGCATCTAATCAAAACCCAACTCAGTGTCAATGTTTTTTTATGGGAAAGATGTATGTGATGATGAATTTTTGTGATTGTAAACATGGTGCTTATTTCGTTGCGATATAATGTTTGTTGGACCAATGTTTGTTTATTTTGGTTAGCTGCTGAGTTTTTTCATTTGTGGTATTTTGTGTTATTTTAGGTAGAGTGGCTGTTTGGCCCTAATGCTTTATTCTGGTTTTGTGTAATTCCATAGGATAGCAAACATTATATTTGACACAGGAACTTATGAATGGATGTACTCCCTCAATTCCAGATTATAAGATGTCTTAGCTTGGTCTCTGCAACAAATCACATGCTAATATTTACTTTGTGCGTTGCTTCCTATATGTATCAATTTACCTATACCGGATTGGATACTGAATCTGTTTTTTTTCCTAAAGTGGATTCTGCGGCAGCCACAGGGGACCGATCTATGTGGATACTATGTTTGCGAGTTTCTGAAGTTGTGCTCAAAAAGAACTAATCTAGAGTACGAAAAAGTATGTATCTAAATACTACTACTTTTTCTTGATTTATCATTATTATTGATATATATACTAATAATATTTCTTTAACTCAAATTGCAGACTAAAAATTTGAAAGGGAAAACCCTGCAAACACACCATCTCAAAGCAATGCAAGAGACGATAGCAGGATTTCTTAATGAACAGGTCTTAAAGCCCGGTGCCGAGTTCTACTTTAACCCCGATGAACAATGGCTTCCAAAAAATTAGGGTCATGATAACTTTATTTTGAATGTAATGGGTCATGACAACTTATTATCGGATCCAAAGAGTAGATATGATGATGAAAGTCAGACATGATGATGAAAATATACAATGCAAGCTTGTATTATATATGGTGCACAAATTGTTTGTATATACTTTCTTTTTAGTCGGGTTACTTGCGTACATTGCTCGAAACCAAACTTTACTATACGCATGCGTATGCATATATTATTCGTAGGGCAAAAATTATATACAAAAACTTATTTTAAAATCAAAATGAATTATGAATTGAAATGAAAAAGAAAAAGGAAAAAAAAGAGATGACTTTTACTCCCGGTTGGTAATACCAACCGGGAGTAAAGGTGTCTGCAAGGCCACAGGCCCAGCTGACTCTTTACTCCCGGTTGGTATTATCAACCGGGAGTAAAAGTCCCTCTTTACTCCCGGTTCCGAAAGTTTTACTCCCGAAAACGTACTCCCGGTTGGGCAACCGGGAGTGAAAGGGGTTACCAACCGGGAGTATATGTCACTTCTGTACTAGTGTTAGCGTATGTTGAGGCCGTATCCAGGAGGCCACATGAAATCTCGAGCATGCCGAGGAAGTTGCAGGAAAAGTGAAATTAAATTATATAAAATCCAAACGAAGTCCGAAAATCACGAAACTCGACGAGGCGTCGTGTTATCGCATGTGGAGGCTACGATAAAAATTTGAGAAGGTTTCAAGCAAGTTGCGGCGTCGGATGCCAAAAACCCAGACATCTCTGCACGTGACGTGTTATCGCATGTGCGTGCACTGCACTAATAGATCGTCACCTGCCTCTTGCTACTTCTTAATTGCCTAGCTGCACTGCACTAGAGCATTGCCAGCACCGCTGCACTTCCACTGTCGTATGTCACATGTGCCAAAATCAGAGTCGAGTAATTTCTTTACTGTTTATTAAGACTTTCTTTTCTTTTCCTGTTTCTTTATCTTCTCTCTTCTCCTCTCTCCCCAGCTAGGTTTGTTACTTGGTATTTACACATACTTGCCGTGGCTTATACTAGAAAAAACCTGGAAAATGTGCCGTGATTTTTAATCTTCATCACTGACCAAGCTTAAGTCACGATTTTCTACTGGATAGTTCCAAAAACTATAGTACATTATCATATTGAAATTCAAAAATTATGTTATCCACTCATGGTACGATTACAACTGAAACTCTCATTATTCCCTTTTCCAATCCCTTCAATACTTTTACAGCTCATCTTCTTCAATATTTAGCCATTACGGCAAAGAAAAATTAAAGTTGGTGCAGATATTTGGTCATCTCATTGCACAAAATGACAAACAAAATCTTAAATTACATATATTACGTCAATTCTCCATTCTATGCACTCATATATATATTTCCCATCATGCTCCCGTAGCATACACTTTATTCTCCTAGCTAACAAATGTCATGCTACTTCTCTTTGACTCTACTACTTCTCTTTGTCTCTTTGGATAGCTTCTTTCATCCTATTTTTCTATAAAAAAAATTGACGTGCATAAATTTCCGTGGCAACGCGTGATGAATTCAACAGTAGACATACAGTGCCACGTCCAAACTAACGTAAGGTGGTGTTTGGATCCATTTGCTATGGGCTAAAGTTTAGCCCTTGTGCTAAAGGTGCTAAAGGTTTAGCCCAAGTGGGATGTTTGGATCTAGGTGCTAAAAGGTGCTAAAAGGTGAAAAAGGAAAGGAGAGAGAAAGAAAGTGTTGCACTTTTAGCCCAAATTATGGCCTCTAGTGGAGTAAATGGAAAGAGCAAATGTTTTGCCCATTTGCCCTCTTTTGCCCACATGTTTGGATCCCCGTGGCAAAAGAAAGAGCTAAAAGTGCAGAACTAAAGTTTTGCCATGAGATCCATACACCAGCACATTGACCGTACCGTTTGTCTCGCATCACGCGCAGCGAGTAGATCACTTTATTTTTGACTAATATAAGTCAAATCTTCTAGTAGGCGTACTAGTTCATAAGTTTTAGCAGCCTCCGACGTCTAGTAAAAAACATGGAGTTCAAAATTTCTCTATGCTACTCCCATCCGTCCGTTCCAAGGTTTGAGATATTTTACATGAAATTAGTTTAGTTAAAACTAAGTTCACCATAAAATATATCTATAAATTGCGTCAAAGTTAAAATAAGTTTAGTCTTTTTTTTCTTACATTTTGATAAACAGGGAATATGTTTTACTATTTTTACTAATGTGTCCTTGAAGTTGCAACGGAACCCAATACGCGTATATATAGGAATCGGACTTCATATCATCACCAGCTAGACACGAGTTGTTCTAACATGTATGACCATGGGCATGAGTCCGGTTCAGACATGAGATACAAAACCTAGAGCAACTCCAAGAGACTAGGTAAATTTAGATGCTAAATTGTAAGATTTAGCTATTATGTAAAATAGAAAGTCTATCTAAAAAAGTAGAGTTTTACAACAGCCTAGCTAAAATTTTCCTTGTCCATATTTAAAACGGCCACATAGATAGCAAGCAGACTTGTCGAGCAAATATGGATAGCGGGAATGGTGGGATACCTAGCTGGGTAAAAATAGAAAATAATATAGACAAACTATTTACTTTTTTGGAACATAATAGCTATAAATGGCTTCGCGAATACATTTACCTAATTTGTTGGAGTTGCTCTAATATGTCATAGAACGAGACTTCATATCGATCATCGCTAGACACGAGTTGTTCTAATTATAATCATGGGTTATGAGTTCAGGTCGCATGCGAGACACGGAGTGTGTGGGTGTATTGACCGGATGTAAAAAGAGAGGGATTTATTCAAAGCTAACTAGATAGACGTGTATACATGTTATTCTTCCCATGTGGGCATTTCTTCAACAATGCATGTGTAAGCATGTCGACGCCAGGACGGCATGCCTTCCACCAACTAAATTACCGCATGAAATAACATAACGTTGTGGTGGGGGCAGCTGGTAGCGTGCTCATATATACTTTGTCGCCGAAACCTCCCAAAGATTCACAGGAAAAAGCACACAGTGTCCTTATTCCTCCCATTAGTCTTCTCCAAGCCCTTTTTTAATTTCAAATCTAGTACTAGTACACAATCACTACCACAAAACGGAAATTTCTTGGCGGCCAAAATCAGACCGCCAAGGAAATTAATTTCCTTGGGGGTTGGAGCAAACTGCCAAGGAAGTATGTATCCTTGGCGGTTCTGCTTGGCCACCAAGGAAATATGCAATTTTTCTTGGCTGTTGTTGTGAACCGCTAAGGAAAACGTCATTTCCTTGAGTGCTATTGCAAACCGCCAAGGAAATCATCTTTTTAAAAATCAATATTTTTTATGAATTTGTCAAATGATCTCGGATGAAGAAATGACCTAAACCAAAGTTGTAGTACTCGAAAAGATCTAAAACTTTCTAGTTTAAACTTTTTTAATTTGAATTCATTTTGGGTGTCAAATATGCATTACAAAATTCACTAAATTAAATACAAAAGCAATGCATCAGCTATTCAATCAAGAATGATTTCATGGTGTAGTGGTAACGAAGTAACAATGTGAAGGGTGAGGTTGTGAGTTCGAAACTCAGTAGTTGTAGGGATTTGAGATTTTTGACCTTATTTTCACATATTTTCTTGGCGGTTGACATATTTCCTTGGCGGTTAGTCACCTCCAAGAAAAATGAATTTCCTTGACTGCCGACTCATTTCCTTGGCTACGCAGTATGTCTATCTTTTCCTTGGCGGGTTGGCAATCAAGGAAACCATGCTTGGGGGCTAGCCGCCAAGAAAACTCTATTTTCCTGGCTAGCCAAACTTGGCGGTTCATGCTTGACGGTGCACCGCCAAGAAAAATTTCCTTGGCGGTTTTCCTATATTCCTTGGCAGTTTTTGGCCGCCAAGAAATTTCCGTTTTGTGGTAGTGAATTTAGGTTAATAGGCCATATATCTTTGCTGCATTAATTAATTATTAGTCATAGTCATCACAACTTCAAAAGGCCATATATCGTTTTTTTAGAGCAAACTACGGAGGGAAGAGATTTCTCACCGGATAGTATTGATTTATCATCAACAGCTTTGCTTTTAGAGGACGAGGCAGAAACCTTGAAGGACATTTGTTTGTGTGACAGATCGAGAGGATTGGGACTGAAAAATAAAGTTTGTAGAAATAGAAAACAGAGATACTAAGCAAGCAAGCGCTGGGAACGAGACGATGGAAGGGTGAAAAGGAGGAGGCAGTACGTACGCAACGTCCCCCAGTCCCCGTCTCAGCAGGCCCAGCCGACAGCACGTACAAGGTGATCTTGGCTGGCGATCAGATGAGATAATAATGCAGTGCGGTGCAGGATACTCAAATACGAGGTAGAGAATCTCCAACCAGGAAACCACGCAAGCAAAGCGGAACCAAAAAGATGCATGTAATAAAGAAAAAACACCATTATAAAAGAAAAAGAAGCACCCACACATCCACATGCAAGTAGCTAGTGAGAAGGATCGGCGAGGACAGAGAAAAAGAAAAGGAGAAAAAGAGAAACGGCAGGCTCCCCCTGAAGTCGGATCCGTTGTCGCCACCCGCTAGGCTCGCCGACAACAGAGTACCGGGCCCACACAAGGCTGGCGCCGGCCCCCACAGCGCGCGTACCATCAACTCCGCAATAGAGGACCGTGCTAAATGCTACAGGTACCCGCAGTCTTACGTGTGTACTCCCTTCGTCCCCAATAAACACACGCACGCGGCACATTTTGCGAGGAGTTAAATAATTTTATTGTTTAACTAATTATATAGAAAATAGTATTCATATTTATATCTTCAAATATGGTTATGGTTATTATTATAGAAGTATCTTCCATGGTTCATATAATGACGCTTATTACGTATCATGAATATTAATATTTTTTCTGTATATATTTAGGCTATGTTTAGTTCGCCATGGAATGCAAAATACAAAATGCCAACTACTTTGGAATGATGAAATACAAAATGCCAAAATTTTAGTTAAATTTAATACAATCTGACTTTTGGATAAACATGGTATGCATTTATTTTGGGACGGAGGGCGTATGTATTTTTGAGATTCGCTTTTATCATTACTTAGCGTATTTGTTTTGAATGTGGAAACAAAGAAATCAGTAGAGTGCGAAACTACAGCTTGTCGATAACATATATAGTGTGCATATATTTATTTTAAGTACATAGAATGATGTAGCTTCTTGACTTCTTGTACACGGCGCTTGTCCGTTATTGATCGAGAAGATAGCTGTAGCTATATATATCTATCACGAAATCAAATAATCAATTGCCAGATCTGCAATCGATCATTGGCTCTGTTTTCCCTAGTTGCTCCATCACCTTTAATTTAACTTGTGGTCGTTGTCTATCCGTACTGGACCTTAACACCTTTTAGTTTTTTCTCTTATTATTAAGAGGCCTCTTTGAAATGTAAGATTTTTTTTTCATGTTTCTTATGTTTTCCTTGTGAAAATAAATTGATTCCTGTGAAATTCTTTTTATATTTTTTTATAAAATTCCTGCGTTCTAAGGCCAGTCTCAGTGGAGAGTTTCATTTTGTTGTTTCCATGACTGCCATGTCATATAGAATAAAATGAAACTCGGATGAAACACCCACTCTCAATGGAAAGTTTCATTCCATAGTTTCATAGACATTTAATTCTATGACTCATAGAGAGTTGGTAACTGTGCCAAGAGAGTTTCATCCCCATGAAACCTAATTCTTCTCTCTCTTCATTAAAACGTTGACATGTCATAAAAAATGCATATGTGACAGGCTATTAAATGCAAATGAAACTCTAGTGAAACTCCCACTGAGACTGGCCTAAGAGGCCCTCATCTGCTGTTATCAAAATACAAACTAAAAAGATATAATCAGTGCTATGTTATAAGTTTTAGTGTTGTCACTTTTCCAATATATATTGTGCACGAAATAATTGACTCACAGGATAGAAATAATTCTAAAAATATTATGAAATGCATGCATGTACGTAAAAAAACATGAATGTACATGCTTGCCACAAAAAGATGCATCTGGTTTATATGTTTTGCTCCCGTCAGATTTCCCTACTGCAACATTAGGAAGATGTGATCGCCAATTAGGAGAGAATATTTGCTTCTAGTACATATCACTACTATAGTTTTGATTTTAGAAGACAAAATCTTTTATTTATGGAGGCGAACACAAATTGACATTGTCTTCATAAACAGGTAGCGAACTTAGGAGTTAGGAGGCGGTCTCCTTATTTTAAGAGAAGGTCACAAATTGACCGCCTCTAAAATTGATTAACAAAGGCAGGCCTTCGTGGTCCGCCTCTTAAAAATGGATCCATTTCTAGAAGGCTCGCCTCGGTTAAAAGGCCCGAGGCACACTTAGCAGCCCACTCCAAATGATCCTAAGTATATATATTTAACCCCCTCTCTCCACCCAGCCGCTGTAGTCAACACAAACAGAAGCTGCCTGGCTCTCTCATCCTCTACACGTGCGCGCAAGAAGGAGACAAGCGCCTCCATCCCCTGCCATTCCCTCTTCGGTCTCTCTCACTACGTGCGAGCACCTCCCTCTCTATGCACACCTCCCTCTCCGGCATAGAGGCAAGGAGGAGACGGGCATGCCTCCCTCTCCGGCATGGAGAAGAGGAGGAGACGGGTGCGCCTCCCTCTCTGGCATGGAGATGAGGAGACGGGCAGCAGGTACAGTTCTCTCCATCTCCCTCACTCTTCCCCTCTTTATCTCCCTCACTGTTCCCTCTCCCCCATTTGTGGATCTGCGGGTGTGGAGGCCTATGGCTAGCAAATAATGGTGTCGAGACTCTGGAGCTGGCATGGAAGGTGACATGACCAGGTATGTCTCTCTGTCTTCTCCCTTCCTGTCTTCTCTCCACCTCGCCCTCATCACTCTTCCCCATGCAGATCTCATGGCAATGGGAGCGGACGACAACGGTGGAGGTTGACGAGCTCTTGGAGGCGCGGACACAGAGGAAACCACCGGGTTCCAGCCTGTGCGTGCTAAAAGGTGCGGCGTGTGGCATGTGTGGAGGAGACTGGTGAGCTTCGGGAATGTGTGCATGGAGAGCCCCGGCAACGGCGGCTCCAGAAGCTGGAGCTAGCCCCAGAAACTGGAGCAGGCTCCAAAACCTAGAGCTTTTCTTATTTCCGGAGGCGGCATTGTAATCCACCCGCCTCTGAAAATACCGTTTTCAGCGGCAGTCCTTTTGACCGCCTCTGTTAAAAATGATTAATAGAGGCGTTTGTTTTGAGGCGGGCACCATTTCTGGTCAACTCACAAAAATGTTCAAGTAGTAGTGTATTGAACTTGGTGATGCGACAAGTGTGGTTTGCCTTAATAAAATACTAGAAGATACCCCGCGCGTTGCTGTGGAAATTTCGTAGTGTATGAATTAAACCTATATATATTCTTATATCCATTCTTACCAAATTAGAGAAGGCAAGGAAAGAATCCTATAAAAAACTAATATATGAATGCCTCTATATTTCTTATAAGTTGAAATTAAATTGTGCTTTGGAGATGATGTGAACAGCTTGCATTAAGAGATTGAAAATTAGTGGGATGACATGGCTATTAGTGGGAGGAGATATGGATAGGTAGTGGGAAATGATGTGGATGTCTTGCATGTTGAGATAAAACTTATAGTGGGGTTTGACATGGCTATTAGTGGGAGAAAATGTGGATAGGTAGTGGAAAATGTTGTAGATATCTTGCATGTTGAGATAAAACTTGTAGTAGGGTTTAGCTTTATAAGAGATATAGATATGTAGTTTGAAAATAAATATGATTCTAAATATAACAATTAGTTAAATTATAACTAGTATTCAATCATCATGTACCATAACATGGTTCATAACCTTAGGAAAATAAGCATCGGAGTTTATGTTTGATTTTAAGAAGGATAAATAGTCTTTTTTGGCTTTTGCATGAGTTGTGCACTCAACCACACAAAATTAAAATTTTGGCTGAAAAGCAAAAACTAGCAAAAAGCCAACCATTTTTTGAGCACAAAGCACAAATTCAAACAACAAAAGCTAAGCACGGAGCCCTTTAGAAGACAACCAAATTAGCGAAAATTTCTGTCACATCCGGCCCAGTTTGGAATTTGGCCTATAGTGGCTCATGTGCATGTTATGAGATATTGTGGAGGGGTTAGTCCCACCTTGGTTGTTAAAAGTGGGTTAGACCAACATATAAGGCTTCTAGAGTCCATCCAACCATCCCTTTTATGTGAATCGAGGACAAAAGCATAAGTGAGATAGTGGTAGGTATGGTTCACTTATCATGTAGAGTGAATTTAAGCCGTTTGGACCTTGGGGCATTACAATTTCCATGACCGATTTCCAACATACATCATAATTGGCCTAATGCTCTTCTTTTGTAATTGGGTCCAAAAGGGAATCAAGTAAGTAGCCTTGAAAATGACATGCATAATATGACAACCAATGAGAGCTCTAGAATAATGGATTGTCCTCCAAGTTGGAAACATTATTGGGGAGCGAAGACTTGGACCCGATGGTTCTCCAACCGGCTCTAACATAGCTCTTTAAGTTTTTGTGAGCGCAGGAACAATGGCGTGGGCCTTATCGCAAGCAAAGGAAGGCATGCAGCTTCGAGGTCTCGAGGAGGGGTGGACCCTTAGTGAAGGCCTAGGAGCGAGGACGCTACCACCAATAGCCAAAGTCCTACTTGCGCCTCCAAGGATCACTAGTGAGAGGGGCCTTTGCTGACACCGGCGAAGACTATCGGTCCACTGCCTCCGATGAGTGCGTAAAGCCTTCGGCGGACCTTGACAGCTAGGTCAAATTGCTGCCTTTACGTCAAGAGACTCCCAAGCAACCTTAAGGGGCCCAACGGGCCTTCATCATGACTCGACAAGGGCCCATGAGATGAGGCGGTTTAGTGTGAGGAAGTCTCTGGTGCCCCTGGCATGAACTCTAAGCAGGGAATATTTGAGAATATGACCTAGCTAGCAAAGGGCAGAAATGTACAAGTAAATGTGTGTAACTATACACTATAAAAGGGGGACTCGAACCCCAATAAAGAGAGGCCACTTTCTAGCTTGAAACCCTAGGGACTTTAGCCTCGGTAATCATGCCTGCTCCAGGCAAAGGTCCTTGTCCTAGAGCTAGGCCTTCATTGAAGAGGGTCAAGCCACTCCGCGCTTGACTTTCCTTCTGTCAGGATCACCCATCCCAACACACGTGATAACACACGAATGAGTTTTCAGGTGAGGTGAGAGAAGATGATGCCAAGGATGGTAATAAATTGGGAGTGTTCAAGACCACCAAAATTTACAAATGCAATAAACAATTACTTTGTGGGATCTAGTATTGATGTGCCATATATATATGGGCATGTGTACTTCACATGTGTGTATGGGACACATTGGTCAAAACACATGCCTATCTTGATATTTCATTATTTCTCTATAACACTACATCACATGGTTAGCATGTATCACATTCATAGATGTGGTAAAATATATCAGGGAAAAATGCCGCAAAAATTAAATTATGCACCTTTCAAGTATTGTCCTAAAAAATAAAGTATGCACTTGGTAGTAAGAAGTAGTGTTCTAGAAGAAACCCATCACTAAGTATATGCAAGCTACCATCAATAGTGGCTTATGCTGAATTATCATCATCCGTAGAAATGCCAAGTGAAGAAGACCACATTATTGATATGAAAGTAATAGTTCTTCAAACCAACCAAAGCCTTAATTCTTGTTGAAGAAGCAAGATAGAGAAGGTTTGGTTTTCGGGTGAGGAGAGAGAAGATGGCAGCTGCATGTGTACTTCGCGCACATGTATAAGACGCGTGTGCTAAATTCTTAGAAGTGAATGATGCACTTAGTGGTAAGAAGTGGTGTTCTAGAAGAACCCAACTAGAAAGTATTTGCATGCTACTATCTACATTGGTTTCTTCTTAATCATCATCATCCATTGAAATTTCAATTGAAGAGGAACGCGTTATTGATGAAACTAGTAGTTCTAGCATGCTAGGGAAGGCCTTCACTATGGCTAGTGAAACAAATGAGAACATAAATCATGATAACTTATATGAGCTCAGCAGCTTCAAACTGTTCACTGGTTTGCTTGATTTGAATGAAGCTCTTCCAGAACCATACAGACTTAAACAATCTTTATATTCTAAATTTATAGGTTTCGTATCTTGAGCATACACATGTAGGAACATGGCATATGGATCAACAAGTTCTTGATATTGGAAGAACAAATCATAAAGACTCTTATTTTGATTTGCATGGACATGAACAACAAGGACATGCTTTTGAGTTGGACGCGAGATCAAAAGGCAAGTCCCCTAGTACTTTTCAAAATAAGGTCTTCAGTTTGGTTAACGTAGCATGTAAAAGTAAGTAACATGACAACCAATTTGAGCTCTAGAATATGTACTAGATCATCCTCCAATTCAGGCCCATGGTGGACATGGATGGGGTTTCTGGTGAGATATAAGAATATGGTGTCGGAAATGGCATCTATCCAAAACCATAAAAATTTCTAAATGCAATAAAGAATTACTTTACAGGATCCACTATGGACATGCCATGGCATGCATATTAGTATGTGTACTTCACGCATGTGTATGAGACACATTGGTCATAACACATGCCTATCTTGATGGCTTATTCTTTCTGCATAACACAACATCTCATGGTATGAATGCATTACCATCAAAGATGCGCAAAATGTACTAAGATAAAGTATCCCAAAAATAAACTATGCACCTTACAAGTACATAACGGGTAGAAAGGTCTTTAAATTGGCAAATACTGAGAGACAAGAAATGATTTCTCACTTTAATTGTCACACCAGTAAACAAAGCATGCATCCATCAGACTGGTAAACAAAAAACATGTCACTCCAAAAGCCCCAGAGTAATAGAACTCTACCTCAAATTGGTAGTGTGTTAAGTGAATGATGTACTTGGTACTAAGAAGAGGTGTTCATTCTAGAAGAACCCAACCAAAATGTATTTGGAAGTTACTTTCTATATAATGGCTTCTTCTTAATCATCATCATCCATTGAAATTTCAAGTGAAGAGGGAACACGTTATTGCATAAAGTAGTAGTTCTCGCATGATAGGGAAAGGTTTTACTATAGCTAACGAAGCAAATGAACACTAAATCATGATAATCAATATGAGCTCACCAACGCCAACTGTCCACCAGTTTGCTTGATTTGAATCAAGCTGTTCTAGAACCTAAAGACTTTTTTGGATGTTTGCCTAAGTCTCTTCCACTTTGTATCCTTATCCAAAGCATGAAAATGATTGCCCGTAAGGCACAAGGAGCAGCGCGCTCACAGACATGACAGTGGCACTACATTTAAGAGATAAGCACAAGAATGATTTTGTGTCCATGTTACAAGCTGCAAGAGTAGACTAATGATTATATTTGCAAAAAGATGAAAGGGAGTTTACTACTGACCATACTAGAATGAGTATGTGTAATTCACGCGCGCGTATGGGGCACATTGGTCAAAACACCTGTGCACTTTTGGATCCATAGTTCAGGATTATAGTTCTTAGCGTAGGAGATGGTGCACTCGTTAGACTGATACCCGCACCATATTTTGTGCAACCATAATATATAAAGGTATCCACCTATTGAAATTGGTTCGCAGTACCCAAAGCAGGAAATCTTCCAGTAAAACCAGTCACATTTACAGAATACTATGACGATGATCTGGTTGTGATTGAGCGATTGAAATGTTGGGCTATTCTTCATTTAGGATTCACCTGGCTTTTGTTTTTTGATGTTTGCCTAAGTCTCTTCCACTTTGCATCCTTATCCATAGCATGACAATGAATGCCCCAGGAGGAGACATAACAATGGCACTGCATTTAAGAGATAAGCGCACAAATGAAAATGTGTCCATGTTATAGCCTGCAAGAGTAGACTAATGATTATCATTAGCAAACCGAGGAAAGGGAGTTTACTATTGACCATACTACAATGAGTATGTATACTTCACACGTGCAAATGAGACACATTGGTCAAAACACCTGAGCACCTTTGGATCCATAGCTCAGGATTTTAGTTCTTAGCATAGGAGATGGTGCAGTCGGTAGACTGATACCCCGCACCACATTCTGTGTAACCATAATAGAGGTATCTGCCTGTTAAAATTGGTTCGCAGTACCCAAAGTAGGAAATCTTCCAGTAAAATCAATCACATTTGTAGAATACTGTGAGGATGGTCCTGTTGTGATTGAGCGATTGAAATGTTGGGCTATTCTTCGTTTAGGATTTGGCTGGCTTTTGTTTTTGGATGTTTGCCTAAGTCTCTTCACTTTGGATCCTTATTCGTGGCATGACAATGATTGCCCCATAAGGCAAGGGAGCAAGACAACAATCACAGTCATAACAATGGCACTACATTTAAGAGATAAGCTCACGAAAGAAAATGTGTCCATGTTACAAGCTGCAAGAGTAGACTAGCTAATAGTTGTCATTCAAAAATAGAAGAAAGGGAGTTTACTACTGACCATACTATAATGACTATGTGTACTCCACGCGCGCGTATGAGACACATTGGTCAAAATACACGGCTATCTTGATGGATTATTCTTTCTCCATCGCACAGTGAGATATTGAAAAATTGCTCACTTAGCATAGCATTCTCCAGAAGAACACAAAGCATACGTCTGTTAAAAATGGATAAGGAAAAACATGGGAGTTCAAAAGACATTGGAGTCATACAACTCTGTCGCAAATCAGCAAGCGTGTCAAATTCTTAGAAATGGATGATGCCAAGAAGCAATGTTCCAAAAGACCACCACTAGAAAGCATTTGCGAGCTTCTCTCTACTATTAGTTCTTCTTGTTCTTCATCTCTAGAGATGTCAAGTGAAGAGGTACAAGTTATTGCATAAAGTAATAGTTCTCGCATGCCAAGGAAAGCCTTCACCACGGCTAACGAAGCCAATGAGAATACAAATGATGATAATCGATATGAGAAGATGGTGCCAGGGGATGGTAGGAAATGGCATCTATCCAAAACCATAAAAATTTCTAAATGAAATAAGCATTACTTTATAGGATGCAGTATAGACATGCCATGGCATGCATATTAGTAAGTGTACTTCACGCATGTGTATGAGACACATTGGTCATAACACATGCCTATCTTGATGGCTTATTCTTTCTCCATAACACAACATCCATCTCATGGTATGAATGCATTACCATCACAAATGCGCAAAATGTATCAGGATAAAGTATCCCAAAAGGAAACTATGCACCTTACGAGTACATAATGGGTAGAAAGGTCGTTAAATTGGCAAATAGTGAGATATGAAATGATTTCTCACTTTAATTGTCACACCAGTAAACGAAGCATGCATCCATCAGACTGGTAAACAAAAAACATGTCACTCCGAAAGCCCCAGAGTAATAGAACTCTACTGCAAATCGTTAGTGTGTTAAATGAATGATGTACTTGGTAATAAGAAGCGGTGTTCATTCTAGAATAACCCAAACAAAATGTATTTTGAAGCTACTATCTATGTAGTGGCTTCTTCTTAATCATCATCATCTGTTGAAATTTCAAGTGAAGAGGGAACACATTATTGCATAAAGTAGTAGTTCTCGCATGACAGGGAAAGCTTTTACTATAGCTAACAAAGCAAAGGAACACTAAATCATGATAATCAATATGAGCTCGCCAGCCAAATGTCCACCGGTTTGCTCAATTTGAATCAAGCTATTCCACAACCTATAGACTTTTTTTTGCCTAAGTCTCTTCCATTTTGCATCCTTATCCGTGCAGGATGACAATCACTGACATAACGATGTCACTGCATTTAAGAGATAAGCGCACGAATGAAAATGTGTCCATGTTACAGGCTGCTAGAGTACACTAATGATTATATTCATAAACAGAGGAAAGGTAGTTTACTATTGACCATACTACAATGAGTATGTGTAATTCACACGTGCGTTTGGGACACATTGGTCAAAACACATGAGCACCTTTGGATCCATAGCTCTGAATTTTAGTTATTGGCATAGGAGATGGTACACTCGGCAAAGTGATACCCCGCCGCACCATATTCTGTGCAACCATAATTGAGGTATCCACATGTTGAATTTGGTTCACAAAACCTGAAGCTGGAAATCTTCCAATAAAACTAGTCACATTTGCAGAATACTGTGAGGATGGTCCTGTTGTGCTTGAGCGATTGAAATGTTGGGCTATTCTTCGTTTAGGATTCTGCTAGGTTTTGTTTTTGGATGTTTGCCTAAGTCTCTTCCACTTTGCATCCTAATTCGTAGCAAGACAATGTTTTTCCCATAAGGCAGAGGAAGCAGGAAAATCACAGAAGTAACAATGGCACTGCACTTAAGAGATAAGCACATGAATGAAAATGTGTCCATGTTACAGGTTGCAAGAGTACACTAATGATTATCATTCACAAACAGAGGAAAGAGAGTTTACTACTGACCATACTACAATGGGTATGTGTTCTTCATGCGCGTGTATGAGACACATTGGTCAAAACACTGAGCACCTTTGGATCCATAGCTCAGGGTTTTAGTTCATGGCACAGGAGATGGTGCACTTGGCAAACTGATACCCCGTAGCATATTCTGTGCAACCATAATAGAGTTATCCACCTATTAAAATTGGTTCGCAGTACACGAAGTAGGAAATCTTCCAGTAAAACCAGTCACATTTACAGAATACTATTAGGATGGTCTTGTTGTGTTGAGCGATTGAAATGTTGAGCTATTCTTCATTTAGGATTTTTCTAGCTTTTGTTTTTGGATGTTTGCCTAAGTCTCTTCCACTTTGCATTCTTATCCGTAGCATGACAATGATTGCCTCATAAGACATAGGGAGTAGGACAACAATCATAGATATAACAATGACACTGCATTTAAGAGATAAGTGCACGAATGAAAATGTGTCCATGTTACAGCCTGCAAGACAAGACTACTAATTACTATTCACAAACCGAGGAAAGGGAGTTTACTACTAACCATACTACAATGAGTATGTGTACTTCGTGTGTGCGTATGAGACACATTGGTCAAAACACCTGAGCACCTTTGGATCCATAGCTCAGGATTTTAGTTCTTAGCATAGGAGATGGTACGGTGCACTCGGTAGACTGATACCCCACACGATATTCTATGCAACCATAATAAAGGTATCCCCCTGTTGAATTTGGTTCACAATACCTAAAGCTGGAAATCTTTCAGTAAAACCAATCACATTTGTAGAATAATGTGAGGATGGTCCTGTTGTGACTGAGCAATTGAATTGTTGGGCTATTCTTCGTTTAGGATTCGGCTGGCTTTTTTTGTTTTTGGATGTTTGCCTAAGTCTCTTCACTTTGTGTCCTTATCCATAGCATGACAATGATTGCTCGATAAGGCACAAGGAGCAAGGCCACAATCACAGACATAATTAATAATGACACTACATTTAAGAGATAAGCACATGAAAGAAAATGTGTCCATGTTACAAAGCTACAAGAGTAGACTAATAGTTATCATTCGCGAACAGAAGAAAGGGAGTTTACTACTGACCAAACTACAACGAGTATGTGTACTTGACGCACGCGTATGAGACACATTGGTCAAAACACATGCCTATCTTGATGGATTATTCTTTCTCCATCGCACAGTGAGATATAAAAAAGTGCTCCCCATTCTGAAGAAGTATACAAAGCATATGTTTGTTAAAATGGTTAAGGAAAAACTTGGGAGTTCAAAAGGCACTGGAGTCATACAACTCTGCCGCAAATCAGTCAAGCGTGTCAAATTATCAGAAATGGATGATGCCAAGAAGCAATGTTTCGAAAGACAACCACTGGAAAGCATCTGCGAGCTTCTCTTTGCTATTAGTTCTTATTCTTCATCATCTCTAGAGATGTCAAGTAAAGAGGAACAAGTTATTGCAGAAAGTAGTAGTTCTCGCATGCCAAGGAAAGCCTTCACTATGGCAAGGAAGTCAATGGGAATAAAAATCATGATAATCAATATAAGCTCAGCAGTAACTCTTCATGATCCTATAGACTTAAACAATCTGTATGTTTCAAATTCAAAGGTTTTGTATCTTGAGCATATATATGCAGGTACATGGCATATGGATCAACAAGTTCTTGATAATTGAAGAACAAACCTTAAACATTCATCTTTCTATCTACATGGATAGGAACAATATGGGCATACCACTGAGTTGGACTTGAGATCAAAAGACAAATCCTCTTGTATCTTATGAATAAAGCCTTTAGTTTGGGCCCATGGTGGACATGGATGGGTTTTCTGGTGAGATATGAGAAGATGGTACCTGTAGATGGTAGGAGATGGCATCTATCCAAAACCATAAAAATTTCTAAATGCAATAAAGAATTACTTTATAGGATCTAGTATTGACATGCCATGGCATGCATATTAGTAAGTGTACTTCACACGTGCGTATGAAACACATTGGTCATAACACATGCAAATGATAACTTAATCATGATAATCAATATGAGCTCACCAGCGCTAGAATGTCCACCGGTTTGCTTGATTTGAATCAAGTTGTTCCAGAACATATAGACTTTCATTTTTCGATGTTTGCCTAAGTCTCTTCCACTTTGCATCCTTATCTGTGTAGGGGCGACTGTCGGTACCAATAGTATAGGGGTACCCACATTTGACGATAATGAAAACTGAAACGATCAAGTCACGATAAAACACAACCCATTACGTGCGATAGGCCCGCCTCGTACGAGGCCGGCTCGACGAAATGCCTCGACCGCGTCCTGTCTCCGGCTCGTACGAGGCCCCCTCGACGGGAGACCTCGACCGTGCTCCGATCCGCACGGGGCTCGACCCACCCCCGGGAGCGTTCCGATTCGCATAAGCCCGGGTCGAGGCGCTCGACCCCCTCAGTCTCTACCTACCACGGGACGGAAAGTCAAAGTATTTAATGCAACCTACCAACCATCACCTACCGGCATGGCCGCGGTCTGGATCAACGTGGGAACATTACCTGTGTCAGTTTTCACTGTCTTACTGCCCATCCCGTGATGGGAGGTGAAAAACGTCACTATTCCCACCATGCCTCGTCCTGTGCGTCACTATTAACCCTCGAGGGACAATACGACAAGGCCCGTATGCCGTAATTCCGGGGATTCGGACTTATCCATTCGGCCTCGACCCGACCTCGACCACCGACACGGCGCAACAGGGAAGAAAGGACGGTATGGCACGGTGCTCTGCGTCATTTCAGCACCTCACCTTCCACGACATCACGTGCCCAGGCATGGCCCCCCACTTCTAGGGCACGTCGCTACAGTATCTCCAACAGGGACCGACAAAACATCGTTTCAAGGCCCCCGCTATCTTGGTCTCCTCACGTCCTATAAAAGGGGAGGCTGGGACTCCACAAGGGAAAAGAGGATGATCAGACGAACAGCCACGCACACACCACGTAGCGACCAACATCTCAAGCAATCATCTTGTACTCTTTCTTTTCCCCTTTTTGAGACTTGGGCTCGACACCCTCTCTCACAAGCTTGTAACCCCTACGCAAGCACTTCGGTGCAAGGAAATACAAATCTCTCTCACCCCCGCTGGACGTAGGGCCTTCTTTTGCCCGAACCAGGATAAACCCCCGTGTGTTCTCCTTGCATCACCATCCAGGAAAGGGACACGCAGCATTTTACTCGTTGGTTTAGGACCCCCTCGGGTCCGGACACCGACAGTTGGCGCGCCAGGTAGGGGAGCGCTGCGTGCTAACGTCGCTTTCCCGCCCTTTCCCTGGATGGCTGACCCCGAACGCCCTATCCCGTTGGCCACGGTGATCTGGTTCGGGAGTTTGGAGTTCATGTCGCTCGGCTATGGCTACGATATGGTCCTGCTCCCGCCAAGACACCCTACCGACGAGGATTACGAGCTCTCCCAGCCTGGGGGAGCAGTCCGCCGGTACCGTCGCTCCAGGCTGGCGCGAGCCGCTCGGCGGCGGCGAGCCCGGCGCAACCATCGTCTCCACCTGACGGAGGGCAATGGGATCCCCCGGTTCGGCGCTTCCCAGTCAGACGCCGGCCCGGATTTTCTCGTGGAAAGTCTGGGCACGATGGGCCTGGCCGAGGACAGCATGCCAGCGGAGAACCCCGCCGCTCCTCCGCCTGGTGCGACGTCGCTGCCCCGTGCCTCCCTCCCGGCAAGGGCGGCAACGTCACCTTCGCCGTTTCCGGTTGGGCTATTTCCGGCCGCCCAGGCGTATGCTTCTTCCGTAAGCACTCGTATGAGTGCTTATGAGGAACTCCCTGGGCACCACCTACGCTCTGCCCTTGACCTCGTCGCGTCCACGCCGGCTTCTGATTACCTGGACTCTACTGAGGCGTCAGGAACAGAACCCCGTGTGGCCGCCTCCCCACGCCGCAACCCCGATAGCGGCCCACAACGAACACATATCCCCCCGTCATACTATTATTTCGGCGCCCCTGACTCCGACTCGGCTGATGACACCTACGATCCGACCCGCGAGTGCTTCAACGTCGATGTTGAAGGCGCATCGGATTCGCAGGAAGAACAGCCGGTCGGAGGAAGGCACACGCCCCCTCATGACGGGCACCCTGCCGGGCAAGGCGAGGCTCAGCTCCTTGCGGATCAGGGGGCGCAGCTCGACCAAATCCGCGAGTTACGGGAAAGGCTCGACGAAGAACAAGAAAATCTGCGTCTACTCCAACAAACTCTCGAGCATGAGCGTGCGGAACGCGTACTTGGCGGGAGAGCTCGCGAAAGAGCTCGCGACGTCAACCGCCGCATCGACGAGGGCCGGATGACCGATCCCCCGGTCTTCGCTCGAGCCAGCCAGAATGTCGTCGCCGCCGCCATGCTCCTCCGGAACATGCCCGAGCCATCGAATTCCGAAGCGCGCCGGGCTCGAGATGAGATCCGAGAACTCCTGGAGACTGCTGCCCTGCAGCAGGCCGAGAGCTCTGCCTCGAGGCGACGCGAACCCGCCTCGGAGCGGCTCGCGGAGCCCTCTCGGCGAGAGAGAGAGGCCTCGGTTCATCCCGAACCTGCCCGACGAATCCGGATGGTTCCCGCCCCTGAGCTCGTCGCACATGACCAGGGACCTCGAGACACCCGTGGCAACATCGTCGAGCGCCGCACGCGCAAGCACGGTGACGGTGTGGCTCGAGGCTACCACGTGCACAGGGGCGGGCGCTATGACAGTTCGGAGGATCGCAGCCCTTCGCCCGAGCCTCCGGGCCCTCGGGTCTTCAGCAAGGCAATCCGTGAGACGCTACTCCCGGCGCGGTTCCGCCCTCCCACGACTCTCGCCAAATACAACGGCGAGACCAAACCCGAACTTTGGCTCGCCGACTTCCGCTTGGCGTGTCAGTTGGGCGGGGCCACCGACGACCGAGTCATCATCCGCCAGCTCCCCCTGTTCCTCTCCGACACCGCTCGAGCCTGGCTCGAGGACCTGCCGCCCCAACAGATCCACGACTGGGGCGACCTCGTCAGGGTGTTCAAGGGGAACTTCAAGGGAACTTACATGCGCCCCGGCAACTCGTGGGACCTCCGGAGTTGCAAGCAGAAGCCAGGTGAATCCCTCCGGGATTACATTCGGCGTTTCTCCAGGCAACGCACCGAGCTGCCCAATGTCACCGACTCTGATGTAATTATGGCCTTCCTCTCGGGCACCACTTGCAAGGAGTTGGTCCGAGAGTTAGGGCGTCACACCCCGCTCACTGCCAACGGGCTGATGGACATCGTCACCAACTTCGCCGCCGGCGAGGAGGCAGTTGGTGCCATCTTTGGCGGCGAGCAGGGCACTGGCAAGCAGAAGACCGACGATCCTGCGAGCTCCGCCCGAGGCTCCAAAAGGAACAACCGCAAGAAGAAGAAGGGCCAGCAGGGCAAGCTCGAGGCCCCGGCCGACGAGCTTGTCGCTGCTGCCGAACGCAAGAAGCCTCGAGGCCCCCCCGGCGGGGGCGTCTTCGACAAAATGCTCAAAGAACCGTGCCCTTACCACAAGGGGCCCACTAATCATAACCTCGAGGATTGTCATATGCTCCGCAGGTACTTCGAGGGCGCTGGCAACAAGGCCGCCGACAAGAAGGAAGACCCAAAGGGTGATGGCAAGGAGGAGGGATTCCCCGAGATCCACGACTGCTTCATGATCTACGGAGGACCCTCAACCCGCCTCTCAGCGCGCCAGCGCAAGCGAGAGCGGCGTGAGGTCTTCTCCGTGCAGACGGCGGTCCCTCGCTTCCTTGATTGGTCCGCGGTGGCCATCACTTTCGACCGTGATGATCATCCGGACTACATCCCCAACCCGGGGGTCTACCCACTTGTCGTTGATCCCGTCATCGCCAACACGCGCCTCACCAAGGTACTCATGGACGGCGGAAGCAGCCTCAACATCATCTACTCACAAACCCTCGACCTCCTGGGGGTCGAGAGGGCGCGCCTGCAACCTAGCGTCGGGGGCTTCCACGGTGTCGTGCCAGGGAAGCGGGCAGAACCCCTCGGACGGGTCGATCTGCCCGTTTGTTTCGGCACACCGGCCAACTTCAGGAAGGAGACCCTCACCTTCGAAGTGGTCGGATTCCGTGGGACATACTACGCCATCCTCGGACGCCCGTGCTATGCCAAGTTCATGGCCGTACCAAACTACACCTATCTCAAGCTCAAGATGCCCGGCCCAAACGGCGTCATCACAGTGGGGCCCTCATACGAACATGCCTACGAGTGCGACGTCGAGTGCGTCGAACACGGCGAGGCGGTTTTGGAATCGGCAACCTTGGCCGCAGACCTCGACGGTCTCGCCAACGAGATTCCCGATCCGAAACGCCACGCCGGCAGCTTCGAGCCCGCGGAAGACGTCAAGCTCGTGCCCCTCGACCCCGCTGATCCCAATGGGAAGGCGCTGAACGTCAGCGCCACCCTCGACCCGAAATAGGAAGCCGTGCTCGTCGACTTTCTCCGCGCAAATGTCGACATTTTTGCGTGGAGTCCCTCGGATATGCCGGGCATACCCAGGGAAGTCGCCGAGCACGCCTTGGAGATCCGGGCTGGGTCCAAACCGGTGAAGCAACGCCTGCGCCGCTTCGACGAGGAGAAGCGCAGGGTCATCGGCGAAGAGATCCACAAGCTACTAGAGGCCGGGTTCATCAAGGAGGTTCACCATCCCGAATGGCTAGCTAATCCTGTATTAGTTAGGAAAAAGAGTGGGAAGTGGAGGATGTGTGTAGACTATACTAGTTTAAATAAAGCATGTCCGAAAGTTCCCTTTCCTTTGCCACGCATTGATCAAATCGTTGATTCAACTGCGAGATGTGAAACTCTTTCGTTCTTAGATGCCTACTCCGGTTACCATCAGATAAAAATGAAGGAGTCCGATCAGCTCGCGACTTCATTCATCACCCCTTTTGGCATGTATTGCTACGTTACGATGCCCTTTGGTCTCCGGAATGCAGGGGCAACGTACCAGCGATGCATGCAACACGTTTTCAGAGAACACATCGGACCAACCGTCGAGGCATACGTCGATGACATCGTAGTCAAGACCAAACGAGCCGACAATCTAATAAACGACCTCGACGTCGCCTTCAAATGCCTTCGAGCAAAGAATATCAAGCTCAATCCAGAAAAGTGCGTTTTTGGCGTCCCCCGAGGGATGCTTCTGGGGTTCATCGTGTCCAAGCGGGGCATCGAGGCCAATCCAGAAAAAATCTCTGCCATAACCAAGATGGCCCCCATCCGAGATCTGAAAGGCGTACAGAGGGTCACGGGCTGCTTAGCGGCGCTCAGCCGTTTCATTTCGCGCCTCGGCGAGAAAGCGCTCCCTCTGTACCGCCTCTTGAAGAAATCGGAGCATTTTTCCTGGACCCTCGAGGCTGAGGAAGCACTCACCAAGCTCAAGGCCACACTCTCTAACTCGCCAATTCTCGTCCCTCCAACCCCAGGAGAGCCGCTCCTACTCTATGTCGCTGCGACATCACAAGTAGTCAGCGCAGTCCTGGTCGTCGAACGGGCCGAGGAAGCTCATGCCTTGCTCGTCCAAAGGCCGGTCTATTTCATTAGTGAAGTGCTCTCAGAAACCAAGGTCCGTTACCCCCAAATCCAGAAACTGCTTTACGCTGTCATTTTAACACGGCGTAAGCTCCGACACTACTTTGAGGGCCACCCAGTTACTGTGGTTTCCTCTTTCCCCCTGGGAGAGATAGCCCAGAACCGGGAAGCTACGGGTAGGATCGCCAAGTGGGCGGTCGAGCTCATGGGCGAGACCCTGTCCTACGCGCCGCGCAAAGCCATAAAGTCACAAGTGTTGGCAGATTTCTTGGCTGAATGGACCGACACTCAGCTCCCTCCCACACAGCTCCAGGCCGAGCTCTGGACCATGTACTTCGATGGGTCTTTGATGAAAACAGGAGCAGGCGCGGGCTTGCTCTTCATCTCGCCCCTCGGAGTTCACATGCGCTACGTCATCCGGCTCCATTTCCCTGCATCCAACAACGTCGCCGAATACGAGGCACTCGTCGCGGGGCTAAGGATCGCCATCGAGCTCGGGGTCCGCCACCTTGATGTTCGAGGCGATTCCCAGCTAGTGATCGACCAAATCATGAAGAGCTCGAGCTGCCGCAACCCCAAAATGGAAGCCTACTGCCAAGAGGTACGACGCCTCGAGGATAAATTTCATGGCCTCGAGCTCACCCACATAGCACGCAAATATAATGAGGCCGCTGATGAGCTCGCAAAAATCGCGTCAAGTCGAACTACGGTCCCACCCGACGTTTTCGCAAAAGATCTCCAAAGGCCATCCGTCGACCATAGGTTGGACGGAGGGGTCGACGGGTCGTCACTCGACCCCCCACCTGAGGCAGAGGCCCCCTCGACCGGGGCCGAGGCCATGCAGGTGGAAGGATCGACCCCACCATCTGACATCGAGACTGATTGGCGCGCACCATACCTCGACTATCTTATCCAAGGAGACCTCCCCTCGAGTAAGACCGAGGCCCGACGGATCGCTCGACGGGCCAAAACCTTTGTGATCATCGGTGACAGCAGGGAGCTGTACCGCCGCAGCCCTACGGGCATTCTCCAACGTTGCATCACAAGCAAGGAAGGCAAGGACCTGCTCAATGACCTGCACTCGGGGGCTTGCGGTCACCACGCTGCGCCTCGAACCCTCGTCGGAAACGCCTTTCGACAAGGGTTCTATTGGCCGACCGCGGTCTCCGACGCCGTCAAGCTAGTACGCTCCTGTGAAGGTTGTCAGTACTATGCAAGGCAGACCCACCTCCCGGCACATGCTCTACAAACCATTCCCATCACATGGCCATTTGCCGTTTGGGGACTCGACCTCGTCGGACCGCTCAAAAGAACTACTGGTGGCTTCACCCATTTACTTGTCGCAATCGACAAGTTTTCCAAGTGGATCGAGGCTCGTCCCATCACCAGTATTAGGTCCGAACAAGCTGTGATCTTCTTTACCGACATCATCCATCGATTTGGGGTTCCGAACTGCATTATCACTGACAACGGCACCCAGTTCACTGGTAAAAAGTTTCTGGATTTCTGTGACCACCATCACATTCGCGTGCTCTGGTCGGCCGTAGCTCATCCAAAAACGAACGGCCAAGTAGAGCGCGCCAATGGCATGCTCCTACAAGGCCTAAAACCCAGAATTTTCGACAAGCTAAGCAAGCACGGCAAAAGATGGGCCGCCGAGCTACCCTCGGTCCTGTGGAGCCTGAGAACAACGCCGAGTCGAGCCACGGGGTTCACTCCGTTCTTCTTGGTCTACGGATCCGAGGCTATGCTTCCGACTGATATAGAATACGGATCCCCAAGGTTAAAAGCCTACAACGAAAGAAATAACGACGCCGCAAGAGAGGACGCCCTCGACCAGCTCGAGGAAGCCCGAGATGTGGCCTTGTTACATTCTGCCAGGTACCAGCAGAGTCTCCGACACTACCACGACAGACACATACGCAGGCGTGACCTCAACGTCGGCGATTTGGTGCTACGTCGGAACCAGAACACCAAGGGACGCCACAAACTCACGCCACCATGGGAAGGACCGTACATCATCGCAGAAGTACTAAAGCCGGGCACCTACAAGCTATCCAACGAGAAGGGCGAAATCTTCACCAACGCTTGGAACATTGAACAGCTACGTCGCTTTTTTCCTTAGAAAGCCTCGAGGCCTTGTATTTCCTTTTTCATCAATAAAGACTACGGCGATGTTCAAACTTTCGTTTCACAGTGAGGAAGGATCGACTCTGCACTCCCAGAATCGACCCTCCCTCGGGGGCTACAAGGGGGGAACCCCCCAGTCCCTGAAAAAACTTGTACTCTCTTTTAAAATTTAAGAACCGCTTTTCCGATCCACTTCGCTGCAAGAGCACCCTAAGGTGCGAAAGGGCTCTCGAGCCAGGAGTACCACCTAAGCCTCTGGGGCTATGGTACCTCCACTCACCCCTCATGCCTTCTAGGGGCGCAACCGCACGCTAAGTAGGTCTTATAACGGTTCTTAACTTTGAAAGAGAGTAGCACACTCCCTGCCGCCTAGGTCAGTTTCTCACGCGATCTACAAGGCTGCAAGAGCACCCTGAAACTCGAGGGCAGTCGAGCCGCAAGATCGCTTACGCCCCCAAGGCTACGGTACCTCCACTCGCTCCCCACGCCAAAGGGCGTGACTGCGCGTTAAGTAAATCGTATGAGAACACAACCCAGGCCGAAAGGGAAAAAAGGCTCGAATAAAACTAGATTCGTCACAAATT
>CM039588.1:4060513-4140666 GCA_022457205.1 Saccharum spontaneum | reverse complement strand
ATACATAAATAAGCCTAGAAAAACTAATTAAGAACCACTTAAGAATTAAATGAACTAATTAAATAATCTATGAACAGTACTCAAAATTGATATTATTTATTTTTACTAAATAGTATATAGAAAAAGGGTTACTCAAAAATTTTCATAATTTTTGGAATTATAAATAATTTATAACATAAATAATAAAACTAAATTTCATTTTATATTTTTGAAAAAGAAAAACAAAAATTCCATCGCGGGCTTCTATTCTCCGGTTCCCCCCCTTCTCGGCCCGGCCCGCTGCGCACGCGCGCGGCCTGCTCGGCCCAACTGCGCAGCCCGGCCTGCTCACGCCCCCGCGCCTCCCTCTCTCTCTGACGTGCTGGCCCCGCCTGTCATCCCCGACCTCCCGCGCTTCCTTCCTCTTCGCTGCGGCACGGTGACCGACCGGCGACCATGACCCCGACGTCCTATTCCTTCTCCACTATCACGAACTACACCACCCTACGGACCCCCTACACCACTCAATTGCCCAGCACAAGCACCGGTGACACCTCACCGACGGTCATGGCGGACCACCGCCACGGTAAGCCGCGAAAACGCGTCACCGGCGAGTTAGCGTAAAAATTAAGGTGGGGAAAACGATGAGGGCCTCACAGCGATTCTGTAGGTGATCTTGGCGGAGACGGAGACGCACGGAATTGACCGGACCACGGTGAGGTGACCGCGGCGGTGCTCTGCTCGGCAGCGGGGAAGACAGCGGCGGTGCGGGCACTCCAGGCGGTAGCAGTGGGCGCGAGCGAGCGGAACGATGCGCTGGAGCAAGGCGATTGCAACGGAGCAACTGGCGCGACCAGAGGGGACGCGACGAGGGCTACGGCGAGGGGCGGAGCAACGGTGGCGGCGGGAAACCGAGGAAGAGGAAAACTCGACCACGACGTGCTCGGTATATATAGGGCGATGCAAACGGCCTCAACGCGACGTGTGGCCGATCAGGAAGGCGCTGAAACAAGAGCTGGCGGTCGAAAACGCGCCTGGAAGGCGTTCGAAGCTCGCCGGCGTCGGCGGGAGGTGGCGTGCGGTGGTTGGCAGCGATTTCAAAATATTTACAGAATTGCCACTGGAATCAAAATTCAAATTACTCTCAAATTTTCAATAGAAGTTGAAAATCTGTAAAAACAAAAGTTGTTCAATTTTTAAAGATCTACAACTTTCTCAACATGAACATTTTCCAATTCGGCTTAGTTTTTGAAATTTGAATTTGAATTCAAAAAGGGACATTTTTGGGAAATCTGAAAAACCAAAATTACTTTGAATTTTGTATTGAAACTTCAAAAACTCAAAATACCAAAGTTGTACATCTAGGGCAGACCTACAACTTTGCTATTCAAAATATTTTCAAATTATGCCTCCATTTTGAAATTGGGTAGGGAAAATGAAAAGGGGACAATTTTGAGATTTGAATCTTTTCAAAATTACTTCAAATTTTACATTGAAACTTTGAAAACTCAAAACATCAAACTTGTAGCCCTTGAAAATATCTACAAAATTGGTTTTACACTTTTTCCCAAATTTTGCTTAGATTTTGATTTATATCAAAAGGGGTAAAACTAGGGTTTTGTTTTTCAATGTTTTCGGAAAAGTTTTGAATTGAAACTTGATTCTTTCTTAACTTTGGTTACTTAGGAATCACACCTTCACCCTAGGACATCATTGAGTCAAGACTCACATGGTTGACCAAATGACTCCCCAGGTTGACCAATTTGACTTAAGAAATTCTTTTAGTAATTCCTCAAATTTGAATTCGAATTCGAATCGGAAAACTTGTAACAAGCTTGGGATTCCAAACCCTAACTCAAACTTGAAGCTTTATTTTATAGGTTGGACTTGAGCTTATACCCTACACTTGGCACTAGTGTATAACACCGTCATACACCTCAAATTACGCAGGGCATAAACTAAGTATTTGCGGTGATAACGAAATTAGGGTTTTCGGGTTTCGAACCACACAACGAGGAACACATTGAACCTAAGAATTCAAACTCATTTTAGTTAATGCATAACAGTGTTAACCTAATCATGGATGATTTGCAGTGCAAATGATGACATGGCAGGTTTTTAGTTACTATAACATCAGGGGTGTTACAGTATGGATGTTCTTTTTTACAAGATTCATGGGCTTCTTCAGAACTGGAAAGTTTTGTGCCCGGTGGACAAGAGAGAGCTTCTGGCAACTTTTCTGAAGGACTTGAAGATGGCGGTAAAGATGGTTTCCTGGCTCCCAGACACCCCCAGATGCATGAAGCGAAATACTTCAGAAGCATGAGGAGCAGATATCCCGAAGACGCCCCCCAGATGTCTGAAAAGCTTTTCTGGGTGAAGCCTCGGAGCCTGCCTGAAGTGGGGTTCTGATGTGGTGCTTAAGGCGGCGGTGTTGAGTTTTCTGAGCTTTTTGTTTGGTTTGCGGGGGAGCGAGTTGCTAAACCTGTTCTGTCGTACTTGGTTGGTTGCTGGGTCTGTGTACCCTTCTTCTGTGCCCACTCCGGTTGGAGTTTGGGAGGTTCTTTTATGTTGGAACTGAGCTGTAACGGATTTGGTCTTTTGATATATTGAAAGGCCGGGGCCAATGGCCCTAGAACTCTAAAAAAATTATCATCATTATAAAATGGACTCGCATTTGATAAGCTCTCCAGCCGACTAGACTCTGCTGAATTTTACAGACCTGCTTGACATTGACGTACGTCTGGTCTTCCGGGATGTTGGACACGCCATGCCACAAGACAAGATCTGCCGAGTACGCTAGCAGGTGTTGTACAGCCACATCCCTCGCGTCGCCGAGCACGAACCGGTAGGGCTCTCGTGGAGAAAACTGTTTCCAAAACTCTGCCGCAGATATTGAAGCCACGGCAAGAGTCTGGTCTGCTTCACTGTTCGTCAGACAATTGTTGTATAAGACTGCCGGTGCAGCTCGTCATGGGAAGAAGATAGCAGGGTGAGTCAGAGATGCAATGCTTATGTTATACTGTATGATGCCATGACAAATCCAGTCTGTGTACGTTGAACATCAAATCCGCCATCTTTGAGAACTACATGTTGGCAGTCATCATCCTGCCAGCAAGCACACGTCCCGGGTGACCTCAGGCGTGACACTCGGGTTCCTTGCGCGTGACGCACATACATTCAGAGCAGACACGCTACTAATGGCCGTGTTCAGGCTTGGGAGCACCTGAATTTCAGGAAAGGAAGCGTTGCCTCTCTCTGAAGGGCCTCTTCGGTCTCCTTCCAACGGATACTATCAACAATGGTAGGGTCGATGCAGACAATTGCAGAGGAAAGAAGCGATCTGAGGGAGAGAGACCCATGGCTACACCATCTGCGAGAAAGCGCAGTAGCCAGAGGGGTGATGCGTGAGAATAGGTTTCGCATATGAAGCATTCACATCACAGGTGTGGAGCCTGGTGCTGATGGTGCAACGTCTATGCATGGATCAGTGGAGCTCATGGTGACACCTGAAGCCAAAGATGTCCAAACTGCAGACAACTCTTCTCATGTTCCAAGTAAAGAAAGGGTAGATGGAGAGCGTAACTTGCAGCTGTGGACTCTACGAAAATGCAACATAACTCCCACGTGTTTCCTCACACACACATTAGTCCACGTTCAAAAGAAAAAACAGGCAACAGACTGTAGTTGAAACCCCCTCTACTGGAACAGTGATTGAGGGACTTCGCCTGAATTTCCCTCAAGTTGTACGATATCAGTGGTCAGCTTAGAAGCGATCGCATCGAAGTCGACCTGCAATAGAACAGAAAAGAGAAGCCTCCTGAGTACAAGATACTGACCGATACTAAAAAGCATTCATATTGGGATCCAGATAAACTTGCAAGATACTAAGGGGAGGTAATGTAGGTTGAATGGCCAAAATGACTTGAAGGTTGAAGCTACCAGATCTTACCGATTCGAGTTTTGGATTGAGATCAACACCATCAAAACAGCGGCAAAAAAGGGCGCACATAAGGCCGGTTCTATTCCACCTTCATAATTTTCAAATAAGCAGATCTGGTAAGAGAACAACGTTCTTTAAAAATGAGACAATCCATAATATAAAGATCTTCCTAACACACTCACCCAGCTAAAGCTGTGTCGGACCATGATAAAATTCGCATAGCGGCGGATGTCCAGGCATATTGCCAACCATGAAACATTTTACCAACAACTGTATGCATAGCTATCTTGAGCATATAGCATACTCGTTCATGTGTGTCAACCCTGCTGTCGAGCACTGGGACACCATAGCTCGGATCAAATACAGATACGACATTGTCATGCAAACGCCAGGCATAGCAGACCCATCGTTGTTGGAGTAGTGTGGGAAAAAACAACTGTTATGGGCAATACATGATTCTGATTTCAGTGCATGCAAGTTGAGATAATGTGAAACTAATAATTGACAAGCAAAACCTGAACACATGTATGTATATATGTATGTATAGTATGACATACAAGCTTGCACTTGGTTAGGTCATATGGGATGAGCTGATCACGCAGCTTGCTCTCAGTCAGATCCAACGCGCCAGCTGTGATCGACGCCTGGTAAAAATAATGTTATATGTGGATCGAAACAACAGTGTTGGGAATGAAAAGAAAATAATGTAGTTGTGTATCCATACTACAAACACGGTATCTCAGTCAGATCCAACGCGCCAGCTGTGATCGACGCCTGGTAAAAATAATGTTATATGTGGATCGAAACAACAGTGTTGGGAATGAAAAGAAAATAATGTAGTTGTGTATCCATACTACAAACACAGTATCAACATAACAAAAAAATAAAAAGGAAAAAGGTATTTAGCCCACAAGACATTCACAATAGAAAAGAGGGGCGGGGTAGGGGTGGTGCAAAGTGTACATTTGATGTAGTGAAAATAAATTATGACAGGTGTTAAGTCATATACCATTAAATCAGAGTCAAAGAAATGTCTCCATCTCAGAGTAGCGACCGATGAGTACAATACATCATCATCCTGTTTAATCCGCCGAATAATTGCATCAAAAAGATCCATTTCGATTTCAGATTTCCCTAGTAATTGCGAACTAAGCAGCCCTAGCAGACACACTTATGTACTTGGGGGTCATGTGTCTAATGAATGGCCTGCATAAAAGGAGATAGGGCGAGAATATGAAATGCAATAGATCAAATTGCAATAGATTGATAAAATTGCAACAAGTAGATAAAAGTGCAAAAATTGATCAAAGGGATTGATTATGCAGTGAGCCATACCCTTCATCATCTCTAACACGATATGTTCTCGAGAGTCGTAGAGATATTACCCTCGCTAATAGCCCATGAATATCCAAGTTCCCATGGGGTTCGGGGTTTGGTACATGTGCTTGGCGGTGATACTACACAAGCACTACATGCATGCCTATTTTCCCAGTCAAAGGCATTAAGGTCAATCCCTGAAGACAACTCAACGCTTCTGACCCAAGCATAAACTGCTTAATCTCGGTTGCTACGCGTAGATCGACATTAAGGTTGTGTGATATACCATCAAGGGAAGACGAAATACAATTAAAGGACCTTTGCTCGGAATCCCCAATACTGGTGTGTTGGAACATTTGGCTGCCTTGTTCACAAGTAGATGCCTCAAACGAATTGTTGCACATAATCGGTGAAACATTGGAGTCATGACCACAACCCTTGTAGTAATGACATCTCTTCCCCTTGCCAGTGTCTGGTCCTATTTCGAATGGGAACCGATAAATGTCTAAGACCATTTGAAAGTGTAGATGGAAATTTTGCAAGACCTGCTTCAGCCGAACAAAATAGATGAAAAGAATATCAAAACATCATCATGACGTGTCATTGAAAAATTATTAAAAAATAAAATTAAAAAAGTCGTTCACATTCAGTACTATGTTTATATAAGAATGTGGAATTGCACATAGCATTGCTTTTTACTGTGTGGAAAAAATATACAAGTGGATTCAGAAAGTGTTATGCGCAATGGAGAAGGCAATAATTGTCACAAATATTTGCAAATGACAAGGGCAAGTGATAACACTAACCTGCCTTGTTGTCATCATCGTCAATACTAAATTGGTAGCTAAATCCATTAGTGTATGGCAGCATGATAGATATGAGAACAGACATGAACTCGATAGGTTCGGATACACGCAGACCAGATTTATCTGATCCTGGAAGTCTGCTGCAGCAATGAACAAAGAGCCGGCAGCCTGATTGGGTGGTGATTGTGTACATATTAATATTTCAACATAATAAGATAATAGTAAGCACAAATATAGTATTGTATCTGAGTATGCAAAATCAGGTGTATAAGTGCTAGGACAAAGACTACAAGAAGGGGAAACTAGATAGGAGTGAACTTGAGTAGCAGTGAAATGAAATAAAAAGTTGAGTACAATACAATATGGCAATACCTTCATGGGGATCTTTAACAGATGAGCCATGGCGACTGAACTCTCCCAAATAGCTAGCAAACATCCGCTCCGGGACTCATCTCTTTCTGGTCGTGCAGCCCAATGATAGCAACAGTCCACTGCATCCCTGATCTGGCATCATGGAAAAAAATCAGGATTAGTAACACAATCAATCATGTGTGTTCCATTGTCTCTTTAATTCAAAAAGCAACTGAAACGTCTATGAAGGAATAAATAGTATGAACAAAGTCATATAAAAGAATAGTGCTGAAGGGAACCTTGCAATCACGAGTATTGTCATTGCCCCTGGCAAAATTCTGTTCGGCTGCAATCATGAGACACATCCTATCATACGAGAAGTCCCTTATTCTAGGAAATGAGTTGTGTTTCATGGACAACACATCAAGATCAATACTGTCTAGGAGCCTGTTTAGATGCAAAAAATTTGGTAAAATAGACACTGTAGCATTTTCGTTGTTATTTAACAATTAGTGTCCAATCATAGTCTAATTAGGTTTAAAAGATTCGTCTCGTGGATTTCGTCTAAACTGTGTAATTAGTTTTATTTTTTATTTATATTTAATGCTTCATGCATGCGTCCAAAGATTCAATGTGACGGAGAATGTGAAAAATTTTGCAAAATTCTTGGGGAACTAAACTGAGCCTAGATATAATACCTGAGCAAATTGAAACAACATATATCTGTAAGAAAACCTACCAACCGTACAAATGCAGCTACTATAAAAAGTGGTAGAAAAAAATGGAAATACCTGTAAGAACAATGAGCAACCCGTGATGATTGGGGATTTTATACTACTTGAAACATCTTGCTTCAGCTTAGTCACTGCATCCAACAACCTGGTCATTACAAATTCAGACCAGTCATATTTGCTAATTGAACTGGGATCTTCCAGCGCGTTCCAATAGTCTATAGATGCATAATCATGTTTTGCTGATGGGGACAAGAGGGTGGATACGACAAAGACAACAAATGCAACCCTGAAAGCATCTTCTTCTTGCTTAGACATTTGATCACTATATGCACGATCGATGATTTCCTGAACAACTTTTATACTTCGTCGTTCCTTAAACTTGGACCCTAGGTACTCATGTATTACCTTGTCTTTTGCGTCACGACTAGATATCTGATTATCTAACACTCTCTTCCCGCAACTCGGTATACCAAAGACAGTCCGAATATCGTCTATGGTGAACTTGATTCTGATGTGATCACCAACAACTATTGTTTCTCATGAGTCATCTACACAGCCCATAATCCACATAACAAACTTCCTATTAATCTGCCTCATGGGCGGGAAATGTAACATGCCCCCAAACCCTGTGGACTCCACGAGCTCTCTCTTCTTAGGATCAAACTTTGAAACTACTTCATGCATCAATCTAACACAGCACCTGGACGCAGAGTATCCACCATCAGACCGTGGATTATCCATTTCACCACAACCGTGAACCTGCAGCGAGGCCAAAGCAAATCACATAAATAACCTAAAAATAGTAACCTCACTAACGACCATTGCAAAAATAAAAGGAGAACATGTGGATGCATGGACCTATACATCGACCCCAGCAAAAATCCTCGACGGAATAGATATACATTATGTTGGTCTTAACGAGAAATCCATAAGAAGTCTTTGCAGGGCATAGGCACACTACCTAAAATTTATACCTTGGCTGTGCTTTTTTCAACCTCTTAGCACCCCCACTCATGCCTGAAGATGCGCAAGCGGGATAGGCTGGAGATGCGGACTAAAGAAACCCTAGAAGGCAACCTAATGCGGCGCGGTATGAAATGTGGCGATGGGGTTCATTTTGATTCGAGGAGTCCCGATTTCAAAACAATGGCTGACGAACGCGGAGGGAGGGAGGAAAGGCGTTGAAAACAGTCAAAGGAGAAGTGTGTTGTGCACGCAACAGGTTGGGGCAAAACGCGAAAACTCTGACTGTAGAGGGCGCGGTCGCCCAACCACTGTAAGTTTGCAGCTTTTCCATCGTTTATGGAAAGCTCGCACGGATCGTGCATCCCCCGATATTTTACAGGGGCATACATTGGCCTGGGGACATTCGGCGATCTCGTGCCACTCGTCAGCGATGCCGTCGACGCAGAGCTGTGTGAGGCAGCTCCTAGCTAATCCTGGACGCAACAAACGACGCACAAAGACGAGCTCGATCGCCGCCATTCAGGCGCAGCGCAGCGAAGGCGAAGCTCAGCTCGTCGTCGGATGAAAAGGGTATGCAAATACTTTCGTTTTTTATATTATGATATCGTTTTCTATATTATGATATTGTTTCCGAATTTTACCAAATATAAAAATTTATCATTTTTAATTAGTTTCACAACTATTTTTAATTATTTTCTGTACTTTTTAATTACTAAATAAAATATAAAAATATCCCGAACCGACCGACCGTTTTCATCCTTCGTCGCGGCAGAAAGGGTACCTACGGTACGTCGGTACCTGCATGGGGTGCGTACCGCCTGATGGGCTGCGTGGGGTGCGCAGTGAGGACGAGATCGATGGTCTGGCTGCCGAGCGCGTCGAACTCGAACAACTCCCGGGGCGTCTTGCCGAGCCCGCCCACCAGGCGCCGGATCGCCTCGTCGATGTCTTACTCAGGCACTACTCGACCTACGCGCAACGTGGGCTATCTCGTGGCCGTCACCACGAGCGAGTGGGAGGAGGCCGTCTCGTTGTAGTGCAGGGGCTTGTTGTAGTGTACGTATACGTACCACTTGTCTGAAGTCGCTGCCGTGCACAGGCCCTGCAGGATGTCCCAGAAGCGCGCGACGAGGAGCGTCTCGTAGTCCGCCAGGAGATCGTCCGCGGAGGACACCTTCGTCTCCGGGTCCGGCGCAAGCTACCGGAGCTGGGCTGCCGCTCCTCGAAGCCGCTGGCGGTGGCTGCAGGCGCGGTAATCTCGCCCACCGCCTTTGCCGCTGCGACAGCCTTTGAACGATGGGCCGTGGTAGGGGTTAGTCTCCACCGCCGGGAGAGCCCCACGAAGAGGTAATGCAAATGAGACTCATCGCTTCAGAATTATTGCACTTGTTGATGGCAGCCAAAAGGACAACTTTTTGCAACATCATGCTCCATCTTATTATCATTGTAAAAAAATTAATACAATGATAAAAAGATAGCTTAGTATGCTTTATTTTATCAGCTGTTCTCACTATCATAAAAAAATAATAAAGACACATTTACATAATGCAGAAATGCTCTGCCATTTCCACAACCATAGAGACCTACGGTAGAATACACTAATGTGGACTAAGAAAGGTACAGAACAAGACCTGCAAAATCTAATTACAATGAAGAAAAAGATGTTATTCACATTTTCTCTCTTCATCATCTTGTAATAGCTTGAATATACAGGAAAAGACTACAATGCACGTCTGCAGTTAGGTGGTCATATATCACTCCATGTATCATCATCGCCACCCTCATCACTGGCCACAGCCTGATAACATGGAACAAGTCATGAGGAAACAAAAGAGTAGCACAAAAGGTAGTGTGAAGGGAAATCAGCACAATACTAACCTGCCGGATAGCATTTGCTTTCTCCAAAATTGCTACAACGTTGGAATTGGCTGTAGATTGTGATGAGCCATCTGTCTTAGATGCATTTGTTCTTCTTAAATTGAAGGTCTGCATAACACAAACATATTGACCAGTTGGTTAAGCCTTACACGGAGGGTTTCTGCTCTTAAATATGGTGAGCATCATATCATGCCGACAGCCAAACAAGAATGAACAAGAATCTAGAAATCTCGAGGTACAGAGTTCAACTTCAACAGACTGTTAGCAAGTACAACGATCTACATATTCAAGTTACCTTGCTCCTGATTTGCTGAAGCAACTCCTCCCTTTCATCCAAGCTTTTAATGTCACCGTCTACTGCTTTTTTTGACCTTTCATGTCCATTATTAAGCTTCAGCTGCTCTGACTGTGATAATTCATCATTAGGCAAAATAAATAAAATAATCATAAATGTTATGCAACGATCAAAAACTATAAATTGGTAATGAGCTTCCTAACTTCAAGAATCAACTGGTCATCACTGGGACTTGTATTTGTTTTAGTTGACAAAATAAATGGCCACAGGAATTCTGTACTGGACATGGTTAGCATGTGAGAAACAGTGTTGTGGGTCAGATAGTTTTTTTGAATCACAGTTCATCAAATTCATGGTAAGCATTCCATTTTGTGATCCTTTTGGGTCAATTCAACAGCTATATGAATATCCTTTTATCAAAAAAAAAGTGAGATCTCTCAGATCCAAAGATGGTCCACATTTGTTTCTTGTAAGCTACTCCCTCCGTTTCAAATTATAAGACGTTTTGGCATTTCTAGATGCATAGATTTTGCTATGCATCTAGATATATACTTCTGTCTAGATACATTGTAAAATCAATGAATCTAGAAAAGCCAAAACATCTTATAATTTGGAACAGAGGGAGTACTTTTTTTATAGTAAAAGTAAAATAGCACTATAAAATCATAAAGAATAACATAGGTTTTTTCAATTGAAAGAGCAGAACAAACCTTATCCCTGATCTGCTGAAGCAAACTTGATTTTATATTAATGATACTAGGAGGATTAGTAATTTCTCTTACTCCACCAGTTTTCTGGACATCCTACATAAACCAAGTAGATAGTTTCATTAACGAAATATAACAACAGTTATTATTTATTACTGCAAGCATTCAAACAGGGTCAACCAAATAAACAGTCCATACCACTTCCTTAGCATGCCCTTGTAGATCCAGTGATGCAGTTGGAGGAAGGTGTAGATCCAGTGGTGCAGTTGGAGGAAGGTGTTCTTCCTGGGCAGAGGTGTTTATATGTGGTAGGCTTGAAGTTTTCCTAAGCATATCTTTAGCTGTAATGCATGTTTCCTCTTCTAGTGAAGTTGTTTGTCTTGTCATCCTCCACTGCATTGGGGGGAGAGGAGGTGGTGGTGGCAACTGATCTTCATCTGGTGGCAAAGTCACCGGATTATGTGGAATGGAAGTTTCACCATTTTGATCATCGCTTCTGGACATCAATGTGTCAAAGTTTGGAAGTTCTTCAACAGTACAGGATTCTAAAGTGCCTATTACATTCTGATCCCCAACATTTGCAAGTGAAATATCTGACTTCATGCCAGATAAGTTCATCTGCTCGAATCCCATGTAGCTAGATAAAGGTGCTGTTGAGGATCCTATCTGATTTGAATCATCATACAACTCATGTTCCTCCAGTCCAACTCCATCTTCTTGATCCCACGCCTCAGAGTTTGAATATAGTCGTGGACTCAGATCATCATATGAAGAATAACTATATGACCTACCAAAAGTGTCATCTTCTGACTCAGAACCACTGCCTGGCGGTGGAATGGAAGACTCTGAAAGTAACTGAAATGTCGGTAACATCATATCATCAGAAATTTCATGAAGATTGCCATCACAGAAATCTAGGTTCAGCTTTGACGTCTCAAATGCACTCATAGGGTGAAAAGATATTTTCATGTACTCAAGTGGTGGAGACGATTTCTCAGAGTAATGGCGGCTGGAAAAGATTGATGATTTGGTCAATCCATCCATTCCATTTTCTGTTTTGTTCTCAAACTTAGTTTCCTCTGCAAATACCGTTTCACTTGGTTCTACAATAGGATTTAGAGTAGATTCATCTTTTGCACTTGTATCAGCATTCGCCCTCTCAGATGACATAGGAAGATCAGTATATTTGGAAGAAGTTCTTCTCTGAAGTGTATTAGCAAGAAATCTTTGTGCAATGCTTGAAAAACTTGATGCAGACACCATATGCATGTTATTCCTCATGTCAGTTGAGTATATTTCAGTGCCAGTTTCAGCACTTCCTTCAGATTCTAGAAGCTCACTTATTGAAGTATGCTTGCCAGTCATGTTATTGTGCTCAAAGGATGAGGAAAAATCTGAGTGCCCATCTGTATGACTATGAATTGGATCAGGTATTCTGGATGCTGATTGATTGGCCCCTGAGCTATTGAGGTTTGCAGAACCAGGACGGATACCAACAAGCTTTTCCACAAAACTGCTGGTAATTGATGTGTTTCCATTTGGAACATCTACAACTGCAGATTCAGTTGGCTTTGAACAGTGCAACTCTGTGGATTCAGTTGAATGGACTGGTTGAGCTTCTTTGAAACCAGGTGGAGTATCCTCGCTTGGACCATCTTGGGCACCAAATACTGGAGGTTTTGATGGTTCAAGCCCAAAGAGCCCAGCATTTGTCCAGAGTTTAACAGATGGTACAACAGTAGACGTGGAAGAGGCATTTGCAGGAACACCTTGAGTTGCACATCTGTTCTCCATTAGATCATTAAGAGGCTCACTCCATGAACTAGACACCTCACTGGCACCAGCAGACATAGTAAAGGTATTTGTAGGAACATCTTGAGTTGCACATATATTATCTGATGGTTTGTTAAGAGGCTCACTACATAATTTAGACACTCCAATCACACCACAATCACCAATTCCCTCATGGCTCTTTCCAGCAGAATCCTGAGGCCTACTTTCAGGAATAACACATGAGTCATCGGAGTGATCACCAGGTGAACTTTTATCAGCAGGTGCCATCTTGAAACCCACCTCATCAACTACCATGTTGGCAATGTTAGGTCCGGATACAAAATTATCTGCGGTACCATCAATAAGATCACCAACACCTTCTGCATCACTTTCAAGGTTTTCGTTGGCAACAGCAGACTCTTTATTGGACGGAATAACCATACAGGTGGAGAAACCTGGTTGAGGAATCTCGGGAAAGTACCCAAGATCATCGTCTGGCTTACTCTTGGGTATTTCATTACAAACAGGGGATCCATCATTGGGAAGTATGGCTGAATGGACCTGCAGAGGCTCTATAATCTCACAAGGATCTCGGCGAGCACCCTCTGCACCACTCTGATGGATATCAGTGATGACAGATGACTCTTTATAGGGACTTACAGATGTATAGTCTGAAACTTCTAGTTGTGAAACCTCAAGAGAATCTGCATTTGACAAACTGGGAAAATCAATTGCCCTTTCTGAAGTACAAAGAATATCAGATTCTTGACATGTGTCAGTAAAATCAGCAACAAAGGAATCAGGACGCTGTGGAACAATATTATCAATTGCCCTCACTTGAGGTGCTTCAGCATTGAAGGAAGGTGCTGGCTCCCCTTGATTCTTAGTTTGAAATTCAGATTCAGTTTCTGTCTCAGATTCAAGTGTATTAAGTGCATCCATGTAGTTGTCGGCTTCTCCTGGAATGGCATCATGGTGGTTCAAGACTGATGGCACTAACAGTGATTTTGTCTTTTTAACTAAGGCATCTTGCTGCTCCGAGGCATCCATTACCTTATGGCCAGTTTCTTTCTGCACAGAGCTAATACATATAGGATCTGCATCTTCAGCCTTATCCATAACAACATCGTCACAGTAGACAGAACTTGTAGACATGATAATTGCAGCCTTTTCATCCCATTTAACATAAGGTGATCTAGCAACCATATCACCTGGCGGGGAACCTTGCTTCAAATAGTCACTATGGTCATCCAGGTTGGTGCCATTAAGTAGTACGCGCGAAGGCAGACCACCAGGCTTGTGCAACTTAGTATCCAATGACTTGCCATGGCCATTCTCATGAGGAACTGCAGAAGGCTTTGCATCGAAAGCTTGTTCTATTGAACTCAGTTGTGTTTTCGAACTAAGAGAAGAAGATCTGCTCATATTGTCAGGATTAGATCTTGCATCAGGTGTAGATCTATGCTCTGAGATGCTCTGACCATCGTTGCTGGGAGACGCAAACTGCCTGCTGGAAAACACACTATTAAGAATGCGGTTCTGGATGTGCCATTCAAATATAAGAAGGGAATAGCCACAGAAGATGAACTGGATACACAATTACTGTATCTTAAAGTATGGAATGTGCAACACCTGTTAACATGTTGGCCAGCAGTAAGTGATCGCTGAAATTCAGTGCCCCTATGCCTAGATGTGGCTTGCCCATGATTTGGCTCCCTCAGTCGTGATCCTTTTCTCTGTATAAGTTCATAAGCTCCATTAAGTCTTTTGGCAAGTTCCCAACATGAAAAAAGATTACTAAGCACTGATATCAACTTCAGACAGTGAGAATGAAGAATATAACCTTAATTTTCTGCGATCTCTTTTCTCTTTGTAGATTAGCAGTTTTGTCTGCTCTCGTCATATCCCATGCTTTCTTGAAATAGGATGGATCAGAATATCTCTTTATACAAGCCCCCGCGCCAGCAGTATCAAATCTGGAAGGAAGTAATTTTAGATACCAAAAAATGTTTATTAAGGAAAGTTCCAGCACTTACTTATCGAGAAGGTAAAGCCGTGGTGGATCTCGGCATTCTTCATAGGAATCCATCATAAAACGAGGCAGATCACTCGCTAGCAGGTGATTTTGCTCATTTTGAAGCTGAGTGTGCCAATCAGAGCCTGTGTTTTATCAGTAAATTCAGTAAGATTGCAAGATAATCTTGATATCAAAGAATTCAAGATGGCCAAGAGAGACATTCAATTACTAGGATGGACTCTCATGATCAGGGTACTTTTAGACATCGATGAAGTAAATAAATAATTACCTGGAACATAGGCAAAATGTATGTGACTCTTCTGGTTCTTCACAGCTTTTTCAAGAGATGGAAGTGCTGCTTCAATGTTCTGTACTCGAGTCAGCACCTTACGACCCCTAGCAGATGTAGCTATAACTTGTTCGTGTAGGTCATGGAAAACATCAGCTGCAAATCTGGTATGACCAAAGCAGCACATCAATTTCACCAAATACTATTTATGAAAAAAATTATTAGTATATCAAGAAACACAGTGCGTAACTAAAACTGTGCAGAGCGTTTATACAACGGAAAAAATGATAGAAGCATTAACAGACAAAAACAACCCCCTCAGAGTGGCAACGGTTTTTCCCTAGCAAGAAATGGCAATTACCAGAACCCATGGAGATTCTCCAGCCAAAATTAGCAAAGAACCCTCGAGACAAACATTTAACAACATCAAGCCAGCCAAAATGCATCCAGTCAGCCATTAAGCAACCTAAAACAGAGCCTTTTCGGAAATCACTGGTTGCTTCATATAAGATTAAAAAGAGACTTTCCACAAACATAAATAAATTCTAAGCATGCCACCTCTAGCGAGCGAATGCGGCCAAAAACCGCTAAAATGATCCCAGCAGATATAGCTCTTATCCCATATGCCGCTCCAAAAACCTGAATTGCACTATCCAATCCAGTGCTAACACTCAGAAAGCACAAAACCCGAACGCCGCCACTGCTACAAAAGGACATTCAATTCCTTCCAGATAGTGCCACAATTTTCAATAACCTGCACAGAGAAACACTGCTCTAACAATTCCTAGTCCTATGGAACAGCACTGCGCTGCGCTCATTCGCCATATGCGAATTCAACCACCTCAACGGCAGATCCCACTACTTCATACCACTCCAAACCAGAGGCCGAGAGCAAACACCCCAACCAGCGCTGAAGCCCCCGCCGGAAGCCGCTAAACACGTAGCGCAGCAGATCCCAGCAGCCGGGAACCAGACCACAGAGCGGCGCACGGCCGCCAGCTCGAAGCGCGCATAAATCAAGCAGGACGAGGCAGCGAGGGAGCAGGGCCTTACTCCGCGAGATCTCCGAGCTGGCGCAGGATCCCGACGAGCCCCGCGACGGCGACGCCCTCGAGCAGCGCCTTGGGCTCCTCCTCCCCCGCGGCGGCGGCGGCGGCGGAGGCAGCGGCTCCCCTGTTCCCCGCCACGGCGGCGGCGGTCCCGGCTGCAGCGGCTCCGCCGCCGTACAGGCCGGGGTCCCCCAGCCCCACCTCATTCCGCACCTCGAACCTGACAAGCGGCATCGTCTTCCGCCTCCTCGTCACGGCCTCGGCGCGGCCCCGAGGCACCTCCTCATGCAGCCGAGCCGCTGCGCTGCGCTGTGCTCGCCGACGCGACGCCGCAACGGCTACTTTATTTTGGTGGCGCGGATGGAGCGGGAGTGGGAGCAGGTGCGCCGCGTCAGTCTGCCGCCTGGCCTGGTTGCCGCCCCCGCAAGGAAGATGAGGAGGAGGGAAGGCAGCAGGATGGCGGCTGAGGGAGTGTGAGCGTGAGGTGGACTGGAGAGCGGGAGGGGAGGAGGAGGAGCGGAGAGGGGGGCGGGGCGCGTCGGTCTCCGACAAGGTGCGGGACGAAAGGGACGCGGGGAGGAAAAGGCAGCGCGGCGGCACGAGGGGTAAGTGGCGGTGCGGTGCGGTGCGGTGGTAGGAGCGGGCGCGGCCGCATTCCCTGTGCTCTCTGTCGTGTGGGCGGGCGGGTGGCTCTCCCTCCGGCCTCCCGTCCACATCCACTCGGGTCCAGCGCCGCGGGTGGGTCGTGGACTCGTGGGTGCGTGCGCTGGTGCGGCGGCTGTTTTGCTTGCTGTTGCGGTTCCAGTCAGGGTCCGCGTCCGCCGGGTCGGGCCGCGGTTTCTGCCTGCCATCCGTGCTGTTCCGGTGTTCCCCGTGGCGATGGGCTCAGCAGAGAGAGAGTCACCGTGGACTTTTGGAGCGAATCAAATCTTGGGGCATGCGATTTGCGCCGGGCTGGTCATGTCAGGTCAGCTGCGCCGTCTCGACTATCGAGCGAAAATGTTGGGGTGGAACTGGGGACAAAAATCACTTGAGTTGATGCTTACACTGTTCACACAGGAGTGTTTCTTTTTAGGCCTGGTTTAGATTGGTGAATTGGGGAGAAAAACACTGTATCAGAATTCCTGTAGCATTTCGTTTGTATTTGGTAAAAATTATCCAAATTTTGACTAACTAGGCTTAAAATGTTCGTCTCGCAAAGTACAACAAAACTATGCAATTAGTTTTTGATTTCATCAACATTTAGTATTCCATGCATTTGCCGACATTTTGATGTGACGGGGAATCTTCTTTTTGCATAGTGGAATTAGGGGAGAGAATTGGAGAACTGAACAAGGCCTTACTACTCACGGGATTCTTGTTTCTTTTTTCTTCAAATAGTGTGAGGGAAAAATAAAGTGTACGATGTTTGTGTTACAGAGCTTGCCAAATCATTGCAGTGCAGGTCGGTAACCAACCTGTGATTCTTTTGAGACGTCCTTAGGGGTGGGGGATCTTAGGGTAGATCTAATTATTGGATCAAGTGTTTACGTGAACGCTTTTGTACTTGAGGTCCGGCATAACTAATGATGGTGGCGGCTGAGCAGGTGACAGTGGTTCTAGTTCTAGCTAGCTCAATGATCCCATGTAATATAGAGCCTGTTTAGTTGGAGCTCCCACCCAAAAAGCAAACCCAAAAAGTGCTACAGTACCTGTCACATCAAATCTTGCGACATATGCATGGAGTACTAAATGTAGACGAAAGAAAAAACTAATTACACAGTTTGTCTGTAAATGTCGAGACGAATCTTTTGAGTCTAGTTAGTCTATGATTGGATAAATTTTGCCAAATAACAACAAAAAGTGCTACAGTAGCCGAACCCAAACTTTTTCACCATCTAAACACACCCATAATGTAATCTAAAAGGGAACACACGGGGCTTTCTTTGAGAAGTTTTCTTTTAATAAAAAAAGTTTGATTGGGTCTATATAAAATGGAACTAGTATTTTTTACGATGCATAATAAGTGCATTTAATTAATCGTAAAATATTTTTTACAATAAATTTGTTATATATATATATATATATAGGGAAATTATTTTCTACTCCTAGGGAGTAGTTACTCCCATGTTTATATCTCAAGATTTAGGGTGTATATGACCGAACGAAGCGTATATACATGAAGTATATGATCATACTAGACCATCTATGATATTATATATGTCAAGTATGCATGCATACATAGAGTATATGGTCATACTTATTTTATATAGTACAGTAAGTGGCATTTTCGTAATATATTAAAAAGTATGGGTTCCTTTGAAATTTTTTCGCGTAGAAAGATTTGGAGTATCTTAATATGAGTATATAAACATACTCAAAGTGATAAACTAGTATGAACACATACTTAAGGTGGGTTTTTAAAGATGGGAGTAACTACTCCCGGGAGTATAGAAAATGCACCCTATATATATATATATATATATATATATATATATCTGATAGGTCAAATTAAAATAATCTAATTTCGAAAACGAGTTACGTAATTATTTTGAGATGGAAGGAGTAGGGGATTGTTTGGCTTCCCACCACGCTTTGCCGGCCTAAACTGCGGTGCACCACGGATAAAAGGTTGATGCTTGGTTTAGCTTCCAAATATGGCAGCATCAGACTTTTCTAGTTGAAAAACACGCCACAGCTATGGCGCCAATTTCTGATGCCATATTTTAGCCATCGTCACACCGTGTGTGGCAGCGTGTGGCTTGCAGTCGAACATGTCCTAGATTTATTAGATTTCAGGCTGATCAAACACGTTTGACAAAAAGAACCTTACAGGTGACACGGCCATACAACACAATGATCCTCGGCCGGCCATATTAGGTAGCCACGAGTTCTCATGCCAGCGGCGGAAGCGGACATGGACACATGGTAGAGCTTGCAAGAATTTTACAGAAACCGAACGGGACCATGCATACATACATGGTTCCAACTGAACACAGGACAGCGAATTCCATTTCGGTTGTTGGCTTAGACCATCCGCACTGGGGAACGCTACCCCGCACGCAAAAGCCTTTAGCGTTCCAAATCTGTTGTAGCGTTCCAAATCTGCTCCCTTCGCTTTGAATGCCCCTGCACGGATTCTCTGTGGCGCCATGGCTTGTCGCCATAATAAAATCCTGGTCCAAAATACTAGAAGAAGGGTCCGTTTATATCTAGATTCTAGACACCTAGTAATTTTTAGTCATTAACCAAAAGAAACTACTAGTAAAAGAATGTAATCCTAGATGAATTCTTTCTTTCTTTTATAAGATACAATTTAACGTGACACGGTCTCTCAAACTATACTTTGACCATTTATTTATTTTACTTTACATTGTTTATACCTCTAAACTTATGATATTTGGATAATAAATTTGATTACAAATTTAACCATATTAATTTTATGTTTTAATAATTAAAAGATATTAGTCAAATTATTAGCCAAAGATTTTGAAGTTTGAATCTTGATATACGTACGTGCCTTGTAAAAGATAATGAAGGAAGCAGTATCTAAATTTTGAAGAAATATGTAGGCAAAGATATTAACTTTTATAGCACTAAATACGTATACCAAGAAAAAACATACTAATATTTATTTGATATCAAAAATATTGATTTTTTATATTTAATTAGATGAACTGAAGATACTTTAAATCAGCACTGTATTGTACTACAATTATATATTTTTTGCACTAAGATAGTACTCCGTTTAAATCTTTATAGCATGTAATATTTTTTATTAACTAGATACTTCATCTATTCCAAATTATAAGGCGATTTGGCATTCGTAGATACATAGATTTTGTTATGTATCTAGATATACACTTATGTCTAGATACAAGGTAAAATCAATGGATCTAAAAAAACAAAAATATCTTATAATTTAGAACGGCTATAGTAGTTTATTTTAAACTGTAATTAGGCTATTAATTTTAGTAGGGACGAAAACGATCGATAGGAGGCCCAATCACTTTCATTTTCACATTTTTTTCTCGAAAACGAAATCGATACGACATTGTCGGAAACGAATACGGCATTGATATTCCGGTAATTTCGAAAACGATAGTAGTCAATCGGAAAATACATCGATAATGATCGGAATTCATGAGAACGATATCCTCAGAAACGATAAACACGCCAAACTATAGAACATGAGAAGAGCCATAAAACTCGACCTATCTCATAAGACAATACCACAAGTTAAAACTGTCAGTTCACATCATCTTAGCTCTCGAAAAAGCTAAATTCAAGATCCGTTCGTGATCGTGGTGAGGCTAGAGTTTGGGTGGAGTACGTGATTGACTAATTGCCTTCTTGTTCCTGTGCGGATGAAATACTTGCCATATAGTTCTGTTCCAAAAAAAATATTTGCTTTTTATGCTTACGTGTATAGATGGGATGCTTAGATGCGGGTCAGCTGGATCTAAAGTATATACATTATATAGTCTATAAATAAATTAGGATTCAAGGTCATTGAAACGGTAACCACTAACGGTAAATTACCGGCTAAATACGGCAATCTTCGAAAACGATCGGAAGAGGACAAAATTATTTTCGCTTTCGTTTTTTATTATTTTTATCATTTTCGTTTTTATTTTTTCGATTATCGCTATCATTTCTGTTTAGGTCTGAAAATCAGAAAAAACTCGAAAACGATCTTCGGAAATTATTATTTTCGTTTTCATCCCTAAATTTTAGCAGCTAACTATATTAGCAGCTCTCGGGTCACACAGAACCAGTGATGTGAAACACCCATGGGCCAAGCACTTGCGAGCGCGATCGTCATGAGTAACTTTTCCTGCGGCATCATTTTCTGGTGGGGCAGCGCGGGGTAAAGCAGAATCAAATCGGTGACGTCACCGGGATTCAGTGGTGGACAGGAGAGGCGAGGAAATGTACTAGTAGGAAGGAGCGGGTCTGCCGGACGGGACCGGGGTAGGTGTGCCGCATTTCCTGCGTGAACAAATGGTGGTACGATCTGTTGCTCTTTTCAACTACCGGTAGAATAATGACATGACGTGTTTTTGTTGCTAGGGTCTTGTTTAGTTCTTTCTAAACTTCAAAATTTGACACTACGTTAAAAGAAGATTTCTCGTCATATCAAACTTGCGGTATATGCATGAAGTACTAAATGTATATGAAATAAAAAACTAACTGCACAGTTTGGTTGTACTTTGCGAGACGAACGTTTTGAGCCTAATTAGTCGATGGTCGGACAATTATTACCAAATACAAACGAAATACTACAGTACATTACCGTGCCAAACAGTGAATTCTAAACATGGCCTAGGAGTGGTGTTCAGCGTTTTTGTCATGTCAATGGCCAGCAATTTCTCCCTCTCCCTCTCTTTTTGGTGATGTTTGATTGTTTGTGTTTATCCTCTTTGTTTGGTGTAATCTGGGTTGAGAAAGGTGTTGTTGGCTATGGCTAGTCCATTTCCTGCTTATACCTACACTGCATAGGGCCTGCTGGCTGCTGTTCAGTGATAATATGAGGGGAGGAGCCAGGCAGAGACTTGTGTCGAGTGAAATGGTCCAGCTTTGTGTACGGTCGAGGAGAGTGCACGGCTCTGCATTGCATTCCTTCAGGTTTACACATGGCCCGTCGCCAATAAACGGGTTACTGTTTGTGTTGTCAGTCGTCACAGCCTTGTTTAGATACCAAATTCACCCCAAATTCCACTATGCAAAAAGAAGATTCCCGTCACATTAAAATGTCGGTATATGCATGGAGTACTAAATGTAGATGAAATCAAAAACTAATTGCACAGTTTTGTTGTACTTTGCGAGACAAACATTTTGAGCCTAATTAATCAATATTTGAACAATTATTAGCAAATAAAAACAAAAGTGCTACAGTGTTGTACTGTACAAATTCGAGAACACCCGATTCGGTCATCTAAACAAGCCCCTAGAGGTCCAGGCACTAGTACCGTTCTACTACAGACTGAGGTTGTCTGCTACTTTGGTTGTGTTCACTTTTCATGCAAACCTATATTTTCTCTTCTACTCATCATATTGAATTTTTGGACGTATGCATGGAGCATTAAATATAGATAAAAAAGATAACTAATTGCATAGTTCATCTGTAAATGTCGAGACAAATCTTTTGAGCTTAATTAGTCCATGATTAGATAAATTTTACCAAATAACCACCAACTGAACACACCCTTTGCCATTCTTTTCAAAGAAAAGAAAAAGAAGCAGGCTATACCTAGGAAAAGAAAAACAGTCTATAAAGATCAGCATTGGAGCATGGACTAGTTATTTTTTTATGGGCACAAAGGACGATCACGGTCCAGACACGCAGGGACTACTGCCAGTTCTAGAGCCTGGTTAGTTGGCAAAATTTTTGAGGAAATGTAACTGTAGCTTTCGTTATTATTCGGTAATTAGTGTCCAATTATGGTCTAATTAGGCTTAAAAGATTTGTCTCGTCCATTTCGTCTAAACTGTGTAATTAGTTTTATTTTTTATCTATATTTAATGCTTCATGTATATGTCCAAAGATTCGATGTGACGAGGAATCTGAAAAATTTGGCAAAATTTTTGACATCTAAACGGTACCCTACTTTTACGGCATCTTTTTGCCATGGTCAGACTACCCGCAATGGTACTCTAAAACGATACTCTAAAGCTTTAGAGTATGAATATAGAGTAAAAACTGCTGCAGTGGGTACTCTAAAACGATACTCTATCCTTTCTCTCACTCTCACTCTATATTTAGAGTAGTACGGTGCATACTCTATACTATATAGTGGCGGCCCCACTAGCTAAACAAAGGGAAAAAATGCTATAACTCACAAACCAAAAATCCAAATTAAATTTCGATTGCACCATTAAATTCATCTCAATAAATCATTCAAAACTAGATCACACATGGATATATTTAGATAAAGTGACAAGTGGGTCCCATAGTGGATAGAGGATGATATAGAAGATGAATGAGTGCGGGAGAATTAAGTATAGAGGAGAGAATCTTGCTGACTAGGACGTATAGAGGATGAATATAGAGGTCAATGAGTGCGGGTAGTCTCATGAGCACAAGAGCACTGCCGTGTTTTCCAGGTTCACACTGACACGCTGGGACTAGCAGCTTGCGCTGGGAGCTGCCCCAGTTCCGAACCTCACTCTTCTTGATCAACCACGTCCGAGTCCAGAGTCCACCGCGGATCGATCGGCCTCGGTGGCCGGTGGGCGGCGCATGCAAATATGCCATGCAACGCAGCGCGGTCTGGGACTGTGGGACTGGATCACTGGACCACGCGAAAAGCTGCTGCGTGCCTCCGTCCTCTGGAAATTATGGGCGCTTTCCCCACACCTCTGGAGTCTGGACCTCTGGTCCACTCCACGCACGGGTCCGTCCGACGCCGCCCGCCCGTCTTCCCCCTCCCTCCTCCGCAGATCGAGCTCTCTGCTGCTTGTCTTATCTCCTCATCCCTCTGTTTGTCTTGCTCGACTGGCCGATCGTCACCATTAGTTTAGTGCCGCTATTTAGTTAATCCTGCTGGTCCCTCCCTGTGACAGCCAGGGTTGACCTGCTAGCCAACCACGCAGCACGCGCCAGCCTCGCGAGATCGACGGCGCCCGGGCCGAGTCGGTCTCGTTTGGTACGGTGTACAGTACAGGCGCATCGCTAGCTGCTCTCCTGTTCCTGATGCAAGCGTGGTTCGAGCATCGCTATGCATCGCAGCATTGGTGAGTAGTAGAGGTCAAGGGCTCTCACCGTGACCGCGCGCGCAGATGGAAGGGAGCTGCAGAGACCGAGAGAGCTCACACGCTCAAGTGAAAGGGATCGGGCAACCCGTGAGAGTGAGACGACGGGCCTGCGGCCGCTGTAGGCGTAATTGAGTGCCATTAGTTGGCTAATACGACACGGCTTACAGCAGGGATGCGCCATCAGTGAGTACTAGCATGCTCGCGTCACGAGCGCGAGTGCGCAGCGCACCTTAACTCCACTCTAATGGTCTCCTTTCATACAGCCGTCATCAGCCCGCAAAGGCAGCTTATGCCTGGCCCGTGTGCGTGTCCGATATCCTGTCACAGGGGGTCAAACTGTTGCCCGGCAGCAGGCAACACAAGGGACACTGGGACAGGCAGTCACTGGCACTCTCACTGAACTGTGTGAACCTAGGGTTTTTTTTTTAAACAGCCGGAGCTTCATTCATCCATCATGAAAATGATTACAATCGTTTTCTATGATACCCCTTAAGCCCGGAGTTGTACAAGCCACTCCTCCACCAGGTGCGAACGGGATACTAGCTTTGCACATTCATGAGCCAGACTATTACAAGATCTACTAGAAAAAATCAAAGAGAAAATCAGGGCTAGGCAGGTAGCATGTGCTGGTAGGGCGGTTACGTACAGTACTGGTCACAGTCGTCGGCAGTCAAAAAAGGGAAGCGTGAGATCCCATCCCTCACCTCATCCCTGGCCGTTTCTTTCGCTTGGCCGAGTGAAAAGATGGGGGGTTTGTCATGGGACGGTGCCAGGAGTAAAACAAGGACGCCCTGCACCTGCAGTTGCTGCACACTTGTGCACTCCACTCGGCCCAGCTGCGGCGCTGGGGTGGAGTGAATGAGACAACAGGATGAGGCTGCAGATGGTTGGTGAAGGGCCGAGGGCTGAGGACGACGCCACACATGGGGTGCCCCGAAACGAATCCCGATCCATTCCAGCGCCAGCCAGCGAGAATACGAGATCGATCACCAGCTCGGCGCACATTGCCGTTGGCTGTCCGCTGTCCCTGCACCTGCCCCTGCGCAAATATCTTCGTCGGGCGTACACACCCAAGCGGCGGGGCAGCACCAGATCAGTTCTGAAAACAAAATAATGATCACTCTAGTAGGAGTATTGTTTTCTTATAGAATCAGACAAATGAGCTGTCAAAAAATAATAAGCATATTAGGCTTTCCACTGTTTGCATCGTGAATGTTATAAGTACATCCTTGGAATGCAAATATATATAGACATACATACAATAGTTATTGATGCCTTTAGTTTTAATAAAATTTGACCAAATCTTGTCCTGAACGACAAGTTTAGCAAGAGGGAAGCGGTTCGCGTAGTTCCAGCACGTCTCTCTAAGGGCCTCTTCGTTTGACCAGGAATGGTCACCTGGAACAATTTCCAACCGGATTGATTGTCTAATTTGTATAACTTTAATCAGCTGGAATAATTGCTGGGCTCAATCCACCCTAACGGAACAAGCCCTAGATCAGTTCTGAGGAGACGATTCTGTGACCCAAAACGACTTCGTCGAACAGGATTGATTGGGTTACTACGGAGCCAAGCTTGCTTGCAATTGTTGCAGCAGGCCAGCAATGTGCAATTACGGCCCAGCCCAATGCCTAACAGCGAAAGTGCACGATCCGGCTGAATGTGGGAAGGCCCAAAAAAGCAGCCCAATACGCGCGTTCCATTGCGCCTTTGTTTCCTTGGTAGTGAAGGACAGAAAGTCCCCCTCTCAACTCCCACGCCACCGTGTCCTCCCCACAACGGCGTCGCGCACCAACTCCAATTCCTCCGCACCGAGCCCCACCTCAACGCCTTTGCCGTCGAGATCTCAGGCGCCCGGCCCCTCACGCCGGCGGCATGGCGACGCGGAACCGGACGCCGCTCTACCGCAAGTACCGCGACGCGCTGCGGCACGTCCGCGCGCCGGCCGGGGCGCCGTCGTCGTCCGGCGGGGGCGGGGGCGGGGGAGGGCCGGTGATCGAGATGGCCTCGCTGCTGCGCTCCGACCGCCCCTACGCGCCCCTCAGCACCGACGACCCCTCCGCCTCCAGGTGCCACCACCTCCAACTCCCAAGTCCCAACACCCCCTCGCATCTCGTCTGGTTTCTGTGCCGTTTGGGGATCACTAGAGGTAGCTAGCTGCGACGCGGGGTTGCGAGATGGGAGTTTCTCAGCTAGATCGAGACGCATTTGACCATGCTAACCAGTAGAGTGGGCTAATTGACCTGGTGACTCAAATGAATTGGTTGAATTGCAGATCACTAGACTCGCCCATTAGTTTGTCTGATCTAGTCAAGCCTCTGCGTATTTGCTAATTACTACGAGGCAACGACCTGTGTAGCCTTTCTAGGGATGGGAATTTCCACCACTAGATCGAGCGAATGGAAGACTTGTTATAGCATGTTGGTCAGTGATCAGTGGCTTAGGCAGTAAGCGGTAATGGTGGGTCGCGAGGGTTAACTACTTGTGTTGATGTGTCACTGGCTGGACACCTCACTGGTGATAAGATCAATTATGCAGCACTGACATTTGGCTTCTGTGTTGCAGTAGAGGTGCTGTGACGGTCGGGCTACCCCCAGCCTGGGTGGATGTTTCTGAAGAGATATCTGCAAACATGCAGCGGGCAAGGACAAAAATGGCGGGGCTGGCTAAGGCACATGCCAAAGCCTTGATGCCATCCTTTGGCGATGGCAGAGACGACCAACGAGCAATTGAGGTTCTCACACATGAGGTAACGGACTTGCTGAAGAGGTCCGAGAAGAGGTTGCAGAAGCTGTCCATGAAAGATTCGTCAGAGGATTCAAATGTCCGAAAGAATGTCCAGGTGATTATAGAATCTGATTTAGCATTGGCAATTACAATTTAAAGAGTGACAGTTTGTTCTTTTCTTTTTCCCCGTTTGACGGACAAAATACCCTTGGCTACTATGTGCAGCGTTCTCTTGCTACAGACCTGCAAAACCTGTCAATGGAGTTCCGGAAAAAGCAGTCATCATATTTAAAGCAGCTTCGCCAACAAAAAGAGGTTCCCTTCTATTGTCATCATCAGATAATTAGGTGCTGATAGAATGCTTGTCCAACCCTGACTGATATGCTTTGTTGACGAATACCTTTGCAGGGTCAGGATGGTGTTGATTTGGAAATGAATATAAATGGGACGAAGTCTACATTTGAAGACGATGAGTTTGACGATGTGGTATGTTTTATTTTGGTCTTTACATGCTTGATTCTGGTGATTCTTTTTGTCTCTGCATATTTGATATTAGCATGAGGAGTGCCTATAGTAACTTATGTCAGATTTAATGCACTATGAGTCATTCTTTATTAGATATGGGATGTTAGCTGCATAGTGGATATTATTAACAAGAGGAGTGTGTTTGGGAGAGGCTTTATGTGTTTTCTCCCCTTTCTTTGTACATTTGTACAATTATTTTTCTATCTTAATGAAATGACACAAAGTTCTCCTGCATGTTCAAGGGTGTGAAAATCTTTATTTGACACTTGTTCACTCTCCGGGACTCCTTGAGACTTCCATACTAGTGAAATAAACATTTGCTTGACAGGACATGCTTCCCTCTATATGCATAAACAGAAAAATAAAAAAAATTACAGGTAAAAGACAAAATAATAATGACAAAGTTCTGCCTTATGTGCACTGGCGTTTGTGTTTATTTGGGTTAGTTATACAGTTCATAGTTCAGTCTTTGAATCGGGTTTTTGTTATGGGTAACTCAGTTCTCCCCCTCCTTGATGTTGTGGCTGTGGCTGGAGCTGGATGCTGATATTAAATTTGTCAGTGAAAATGGATAACTCTGTATTATGCCTCCCTGAAACGGTGAAACCTATTAGCACTGTTGATATTCACATCTGTGTATGGAGAACACTTCCCACACTACCACACACACATTTTTTCTTTTGGCTGCAAACGCATTGCTTTGGATAGCATAAAATAGATTATGAATGGAGAATAAGATTGGATACTAAGCTATATATTATTGCAAGCACCAGGGTAGTACTTGGTCCTTTTGCCTAGCAACTTTGAACTGATTGAAAAGGGCATGGTCCACTCCATTTCATTAGAGGCTGTGGTATCGTTATTGGAGGCCCATTGTTAAGAGATGGGCACTTGACTAGTAATATATACTGTATATGATATATGCGAGTAAAATGCAAGAAGTTTCTTTTACTTCCTTATCTTGTTGTAGTTGTAGCAAACAACATTGGTCCAATTAAACATAACAGCACAACCATGCATTCACCATCCAGAGTATAGTCCTGCAATGAAGGACTAACAGTGTTAGATGGTTGGTTCGTGTAACGAAAACTTCTGCAAAGATGCTTTAGGAAATTTTTCGGCACAATCTATCCTTTATCGTGTCAGTATTTCATTTCTTTCTTTTTTTAGAATCTTTTATTATCCATGCATGATAGATTTGGCTGAATTTGAATTTATTGTGTTAAGAATATACTCGTTGGGAACTTGGGATGCAGACCAACAGATGATGAGAAGTGCAGCTAGTTCATTAAAGTTTAAGTTATTGATGTAATTCATAATTGTATTTTGTTACCAGGGTTTCACTGAGGTTCAGATGTCAAAACTTAAGAAAAGTGAAGCGTTCACTAGAGAAAGGGAGAGAGAAATTGAGCAGGTGAGTTTTATTTATTTCCTTGATGGTTCTGTCAACCGCATTTTTATTCTCTTTTTGACAGCACATGTTCTGAAGTCTGTTTATTATTGTTTGTGGCTTGAAGGTTGTTGAATCAGTAAACGAACTTGCACAGATCATGAAAGATCTTTCAGTTCTCGTGATTGATCAGGTATATGAAACCCTGATTAATTGTCAATATTGATTTTAGATAACTAGTTGGGACCAGACTCTTGATTTGTTACTTCAAACAGGGAACCATCATCGATCGGATAGACTACAACATACAGAACGTTGCAGCTTCAGTTGAGGAGGGTTACAAAGAGTTGCAAAAGGTTTCATCCTCAAACCATATTTACCCTCACAGCCTCGCTAATGTTTCCGCTGTAATGCTGTATATATTTCTGTAAAATGGACCTTTAGTAATGATGAACCAAACCTTTATGCTGCTGGTAGGACTTTAAGCTGTATGGTGCTGGGTCGCTTTTTTGAATAGCACGATAGGTGTGTAGAGATTTGGTCTTTTGTTATATATGCCTTCAGGGTACCCATAATTTTTTGCTGTTGGTGGAAATCATGCTATTCAAATATTTCACCTTTTTAGCTGGTATATTATCTCGAAATATCCTGATTGTCATTAAACCATACCACCCTGCCTTTATGTTAGATGTGTGCATTATGTTAGAGGTTCCATGGTGCTTCACTTGCAGAACCCAATAGCGTTGCTTGAAATAAAGAAAAGTAGCTGCTTCACTTGTGGTTTAATATTTTGGTCCTCCTGTTCTGCAGGCTGAGAGGACCCAGAAGAAAGGGGGCATGGTGATGTGTGCCACTGTCCTTGTCATTCTGATCTTCATCATGATAGTACTTCTGATTTTGAAGAAGATCATTTTCTGACATACATAGTTATCTCATTTTAATGGTTGATGAATGGTGGCCAAGCATACACCACGCTCATCTACTCATGTGAGTGAGGATTACACCATGCCTGTGAATCAAGAAATCAAGAACGCCGCAGTTCATTTGAATAGCGCGATACGACTCACTGATCTGAAGATGGTTCTCCTGCCCATATTCATATTGGCTAGGCCAGCAACTGTCTTCAGTCATGGCCACAATTTTTTTGCATCGTTGCAGATGTAGAGATGCCCTATTCATACATGCCTCTTATTTTTAGAAAAAAAAAATCTGAAGAGGATTGTTTGACACGTTTCACCTTCCAGTTTGCCTTGGAGCAACCAGATTAGGCTGGCTGTGTATGCCTCTGTATAGAGTGAGTTGTATAATACATCAGGTTATCGGAAATCAGAAAGTAGATTCAGTTCCTGTGTCATCACTTTTCTGCTTCATGTTGTCTGCCCTTCTATTTTGAGCTAGTTTTGAAGTGGCATTTCATTGTACTAGACATTCCTAACAATTGTTTCGACAACTTTTCGCTACTGTGTAGTTGGAAATGCAATGGGATTTTGTGTTGGTGTATGGGGGGCAACAAGCAGCCTCCTGTTGCTACCAGTCTATCATCACACAATTTTATCTGTTGATTATTGTTATCAACCTGTGCTGTGAGCCACAAGGGTTTGTTTGGAGCTGGAGGTCAATCACTTGGGTCGTCTCTTGGCCTCTCCCATGGCTGGTTTGACCAGCTGGTCCCAAAGCATGGATGGATGCATGCAGCCATGCAGGGATGATGTATGTGCTGGTGGTGATGTAAGATCCCTGTGAGGTAGACTATTGATTAGGATTGTAGAATCAGGCTCCTTAGTTAAGAGTCCCAGAGAAGTAAAATTCTATCGCTGAAAAGTCATGACTGAAAGTACTGTTTGCTGATTTGTTGTGAGAGAAAAATATTATTCCGGCTAAAAAAACAAGCTGAAAAGTACGGATTATAAGATAAGCGAACAGGGCCTTAGCAACTATGGTAGCGTGGACCCTGAACTATTGCTTGTTACCGGCGCACCATCCCAATCAAAGAGTGGAGAATCTCAGTCATTAGAGCAGCCAGTCCCCAAAGCAAAGCAAGGCAAAGTTGCCTCTTAGTCGGCCACCACTTCAGATAGGCCAAAGAGGACTTCTACAGCCTACAAATATGCTTCATCCAACACCTGCGTAGGACCTGCATTTCAGCCATTCAGAGTAGACAGAACAGGATCACAGGGCCTTCAGGCTTCTGGGAATGCGTATGCTACTGCTTTTTCCGGCGCCCATTCTTAGTACTCCGAAAACCGAACCTTGTAGTAATCAGAGCCACACACAAGTACAGAACATAGCTAATGTTCGGTTTCATGTAAATATCATACTAGTAGTTCCACATCATAATGCCCCTGCAGCAGCTGTCTGTATTACTAGTTAACTTCACTGGCCCATGCTAATTTAAACTTGCAATCCAAACTTGATTAAACATTTAACTACATCATTAGGCCCCCGTTACCTCAATTAGCGAGGCCAAGTGTCGCTGTGTGACTTGCAGTCCAATTTACCGTCACTCCGTCAGGGAATAAGAGCATTGCATGGTCCCTGCAATGGAGTACGCTCTACTTCACTTCTACTCTTTACCGCCCTTTTAAAATCCCCTCCACGGCAAGAAGCGCGCCAAAGCACCTGCGGCCTCTCTCTCGCCCTCCTCCACCCAAGGCACCAGCCATGGCCAGCTCCTACGTGTCATTCCTCCTCGTCTTTCTCATGGCTTCCCTTGTCTTGGTCTCCGTGGCTTTGCTTCCTCACAAGCTCCGTCTCTCTGCCTCCGACGTCGCCGCGCTCGAAGCGGTGGCGCCGCCGCGGCCGCCCTCGCCGGACCAGCCGACCATCTTCTTCGAGGTGGACCGGCCGCACCGGCCGCCGCCGGGCAGCTTCGGCCCGTGCTCTACGCTGCTCCTCTCGCACTCCTTCGCGTACACCTACGCCAAGCCCCCCGCCACGGCCGCCTACTCGCCGCCGCCATGCCTGGCGGCGGCGGGCGGCCGCGCGCCCGTGATCTCGCTCGCCGTCCTCGAGTGGCGCGCGACGTGCCGCGGCGTCCAGTACGACCGCGTCTTCGGCGTGTGGCTAGGCGGCGCCGAGCTCCTCCGCGGATGCACAGCTGAGCCACCCATCCAGAGCGCCGGCGTCGAGTGGACGGTCTCCAAGGACGTAACCAAGTACGCGTCGCTCCTCGCCGCGCGCGACTCCACCACGCTCGCCGTGTACCTCGGCAACATCGTCGACCAGCAGTACACTGGCGTCTTCCACGCCAACGTCACGCTGCACCTCTACTTCCGCCACCCGCCGCCGCCGCCGCAGCCCGGGCTGGGCCCCGCCGACGCCGTCGTTCCGATATCGCGGAGCCTCCCGTTGAACGACGGCCTGTGGTTCGAGATCGAGAACGACTTCGACGTCGCAACCGCGAGCGTCACGGTGCCGACCAACACATACCGTGCCGTTCTCGAGGTGTACCTCTCCTACCATTCTGACGACGAGTTCTGGTACGAGAACAGCGCCAAAACCGGCCCGTTCCGCGAGGTCGCCGTTCAGATCGACGGCGACTTGGTCGGCGTCGTGTGGCCGTTCCCCGTGGTCTACACCGGCGGCATCAACCCCTTGCTCTGGCGACCGATCACCGGCATCGGCTCGTTCAGCCTCCCGTCCTATGACATCGAGCTCACGGCCTTTCTCGGTAAGCTCCTGGACGGCGAGAAGCACGAGGTCGCGTTCACGGTGACCAACGCCATGGACACGTGGTTCGTCGACGCCAACCTCCACCTCTGGCTGGACCCCAGGGGCACGGCCAAGGCGGCGGGCATGATCAGCTACGACGCGCCGCCACTGGACACGGCCACCGCGACTCTGCCCGAGGGCCCCGACAATGGGCTCTACTACACGACGGCGTTCCGGCACGTCTCCGCCTCCGGGTGGGTGCAGACGCCGTCGTACGGCAAGTTCACGGCGACGTGGACGCAGAGGCTCGGGTACGAGAACACCATCCGCTCCCGCGACAGCTTTTTCCGGCCAGAGGTGAGCCAGACCACCGACGCGTACTCCGCCGCCCACGTCACGGACCACGCCGGCGTGCTGTACGCGCAGGAGGCGCAGCAGAGCTTCGCGCTGTACAAGTTCGTGGGCGTGGTGAACCAGACCGACACCGACTCGTTCACCTTGGCGACGAAGGTGCGGCTCGGGTTCCTCGAGGAGCGCGTCGCCGCCGGCCGGTCGGGTTTCTGGTCCCGGTCGCTGAGCAACTCGCAGGAGTGCGCCAGGGACGTGGACTTCGAGGACGGGGAAGCCGTCCGGGAGTCGTGGGGCGCGCGCCAGACGTACAGGTACGAGGCCTCCGACGCGTGCTACTTCCGGAACGTGACCAGCCGTGGCTACGACGTGGTGTCCGACCACTCCGACGAGGCCTGCGTGAAGGGATCGCCCGCCGACGCCAGTGGCATTGCGGAGCGGGCGGCAGCGGCAGGAGCGCCGCGGCTGAGCTCTTAGGACTGGAGCTATGGTCTACACAAGATCATACATATGTGTGTATGGATTTCCCAATTCCAGACTGGCGGTCATCCGCTCGCCTTCAATCCAGCGAAGACTCGGACTCATTTCTTTCCTTTTCTGTCCTAATACGCCGGATTCTTTTTTTTTTTTGGTCAGGTGAGCTATTCGTGAAACATAATGCTTTAACGGGTTGTCCGTCCGTCCGGACGCTTCTGTTCATGGCCCGCATAGTCAGCTCAAATGACTACCTCCTGTCCGTTCATCTTGTCTAGCTTATCCACTCGTTCAGATGAGTCTACGTAGTTTCTTAGAACAAAAAAAACACCGCAGGTCCGCAGCGGAGGTAGGACCGCATAGCTCGCAGCGGCTGGCCGGGGCAGAGGCCGCCCCTGCACATCTCGTGCTCGCGAAGGCCGGCGGCGGACGCTCCCCCACCCCGACAGCGCCCCTCCCCCCACCCTGGCGTCCTCACTCACCGGGAGCGTCCAACGTCCACGGATCCGGTAACCCTCTCCCCACCACCAGCGAGATCCATGGAGGCCGCGGCGGTGTTGCAGGAGAGTGGGCGGCTCTGCCCCACCCCGGCGCAGCTCCCTCCCCACCCTCGGCGACGCCCTCTCTCACCCTGGCGACCAAGCTCCCCCTACCCAGTGGCCGGAATCGACCAGCCAACCTTCTCTCCCATACGTTGCACATGTATGTTTTAAATGTTTCAGATGTATATTACATTTGTTTCATATGGATGTTGCAAAAGCCGATCGGGGGATGTTGCAATTGTTTCAGAGGCATGTTGCAAGCATATGTTTCGAGTGTTTCAGATGTTTCAGAGGTATGTTTCATCTCATCATTTGTGTTTTCCGGACGCATGTTGTAAGTGTGTTTATCTGGATGTAGCATATGTTTCACACATACGTTGCGTGTGTTTAATTTGGATGTTTGTGTATGGTTGCAATATGTTTCAAGTGTTTTCAGGTGTTTTTTAAGTGTTTCAGAAGTATGTTTCAAGTGTTTCAACTATTTTTAAAAATATGTTGCAACTGTTGTATTTGGATGTTTCAAAAGTAGATCGAATGTTGCATTTCTCCTCCCCACCTTGTGTTGCATTTTCTCTCCCGACGCTGGTAGGGCATCTATACGATGCCACGGCCGGGTTCTTCCGAATAGAAGGCGCCACGCTCCTTTCCTCTCTTGTCTTTTGAACCGCACAACCCCTACGCGAAGCGTGAAACGGAGTGTAGCGCGCGGGTGTGCGGACGCAGTCCTCCGTCCAGACATAAGGCGCTGGCGCTTTCGATTCGTGAATGTTCTCTTTTCGGATCCAATCGACTCGCACGTGACGTCCGTCATGTGCACGTCACATAGGTTGGCACGCTTATTTTCCCCACGAATCTATATTAGATCGCATGCACGTCGTATGGATTGGCCCGCTTACTCTCCCGTGGATCCAAATTAGCACGGTCATTTGCTTCGCAGGTCGGTTCACTTTTCTCTCTTGTTTTTTTTCCTTCTTTCATTTTTCTTTCATTCATTTTTCTTTCTTTTTGTATTGTTTATATTAACCTAACTAATTTTCTTCTCTCTACTATGAACAAAATATTAAGGTTGAGAAATTTGTTGGCAATAAGTTGTTCAAAAATTGTGCTGGATAAGTTGTGTATAATTTCTTTCACAGACATTGAAGGATGAAAAACTATGTGTATAAGTTGCGTTATTCATAAAATTTTATTATATAAAAGCATAGCTAGAAAATTTAGTCGAGAAATCGTTACGATAAATTTCTCCACTAATAGTAATGAACAAAATTTTGGTTGCAGCTCGCATATACAAAAAAACTTTTATGATTAGTTGTCTATAAAAATTATGTAAAGAGAACTTTATTGAAAGTTTTTTATTCATATTTGTTTTTTCATCTAAGCTTTCTAAATAAATTTTGTATGTATATGACTCTAATTTTGTATCACAACCCGAAGTGACACGTCTCCAATTCATATAATTCTTGTGCCGTCTTAATTTTTATATTAAAAACTTATGATGTAAGATTTCATGTGTTTTTCATTTTCAACTTGGAATAAAGGCAATAGCTGAGCAACATGTAAGATTTCATATTTAGGTCTTAATTTTTGCATAAAAATTTTGCTACCTTTTATTTCTTATTTGTCTATTTATTTTTCTACCAGGACATAGAACGTACAAATCATGCATTAGTAACGCATAAACGTGTCGGGGGGAGGGGGGCGCCAACCGCCGCCACACCACGCGGAGCTGTTCCGGGACTCGCCTGTGGTGGCGGGAGGCACGCACCGGCAATCGTCGACGCCTCGACGGAGGGAGTGGGAGGAGTCGCCACACCGCGCGGAGCCGTTTCCAGACTTGTCCGCGACGGTGGGAGGCGCGCACCGGCAAGCGTCCACGCCTAGACGGGGGGTGCCGGCCGCCGTCACACCTCGCGGAGCCATTACCGGACTCGCTTGCGACGGTGGGAGGCGCGCAGCAGCAAGCATCCATCCACGCCTGGATGGAGGAGGGGGTGCCGGCCGCCACCACACCACGCGGAGCCGTTCCCGGACTCGTCCGCGATGGTGAAAGGCGCGCACTAGCAAGCATGGGGGACGGGGAAGGGGGCACCAACCGCCGCCACACCACGTGGAGCCGTGTAACACCCCGGGTGTTATAGTTGCTAATTAATCTGCCATGCCATCATATTGCATCGCAAAGCATCCATGATTAGGTCAACCCTGTTATGCATTAACTAAAATGAGTTTACATTTCTAGATTTGATGTGCTTCTCAGTGGTGTGATTCGAACCGAAAACCCTAATTTTGAATGCCACCGCAAATACTTAGTCTATGCCCTGCGTAATTTGAGGTGTGTGACTGTGTTACACACTAGTGTCAAGTGTAGGGTATGAACTCAACTACAACATGTAAAATGAAGCTCCGAGTTTGAGTTTGAATTGGAATCCAAAAACTTGTCACGAGTTTTCCGATTCGAATTTAAATTCAAATTTGGGGAAATGTTAAAAGAGTTTCAAAAGTTAAATTGGTCAACCAAGAGTGGCATTTGGTCAACCATGTCATGCTTGTCCAAATGATGCCCTTGGATAATGGTTTGATCATTAAGTAATCACCAATTAAGGTAGCAACAAATTCCAATTGAAAATTCCTCCGAAAACCCTAAATTCCAAAACCCTGTTTTACCCCTTTTTAAATAATTCAAAATCTAAGCAAAATTTAGGATAAAGTGTAAAACCAAGTTTGTAGAAATTTTCAAGGGCTACAACTTTGGTGTTTAGAGTTTTCAAAGTTTTAGTATAAAATGTGGAGCAATTTTGAAAATAAGCAAATTTCAGATTTGACCCCTTTTCATCCCCAAACTCAAATTTCAAAATGGAGGCAGATTTTGAAAATGTTTTGAATAGCAAAGTTGTAGGCCTTGGCTAGATGTACAACTTTGGTGTTTGGAGTTTCTGAAGTTTCAATGTAAAATCCAAAGTAATTTCTAAATTACCAAATTTCCAAAAAGTGTCCCCTTTTGAATTTAAACTCAAATTTCAAAATCCAGTTCGAATTTGAAAAGTGTTCAATACAAAACTTGTAGAGCTTGAAATTATGAAGATTTCATATTGTGATAATTTTTCAAGTTATTACATGCATTTGAGAGTAATTGGAGAAAACAGTTTGAATTTTAAAATTTGGGGGAGGAGCTACAGTGCCTGACCAATGGCGGCCGGCCACCGGCCGGTATGGGCGCCGGCGAGCCGCCGGGCGACGTCCAGGCCCTTGTCGCGCACGCCAGGAATGCCAGCGCGACGACACGCGCCTTCCAGAGCTGATCACCATGGCCATGCCTATATATATGTCGAGCTCACCGTGAACCGTTTTTCTTTCTCTATTTTTGGTCACCACCGCCGCTAGCTCCGCCGCTGCCGCCGTTAAGCCGCCACCAGCCACGCAAAACCGCACCAGCAAGCTCGCCTCGCCCTCGCGTGTCTGTTGATCCACTCGCGCTAGCCATTTTCTCGCCCGAACCGCCGCACCACCCGTTCTCGTGTCCAACTCCGGCGACTGAGCCGCCTCACGTGGCCAGCTCTCTCCACCGCCGCTCCGAGCTTCCCGTGTGCTTCGCTGCAACCGCTGTGAGCTCCTGTTGCTCCCCGTGCTTTTGTTTTAGACGCTATCGTAGTAGATTGCCAGGACGCGCGGTCACCGTGAACGCCGGTCCGCCATGGCCGTCGGGAGGGTCCGTCCAAGGTCGTAGCGTAGTCGTTAGGGGTGAAAATGGAGTCGCCGTGAAGTGGTGATGCTGTTGAGCAGCTCGGTTGGGCGACCGACGTTGTGATCACCGGCCGGCCACCATGCGGGCATGGTCAGGTCGCGGGAGAGAGCGAGAGAGCGGGAGGAGGAAGATGACAGGTGTGCGTGTCAGCGAGAGAGAGAGGGAGAGCGCGCACGCGCAGGCAGGCCGCGCGGATGGGCCGCGCTGCTAGGCCATGCGGGTGCGAGCGAGCGCAGGCGGGCGCGAGTGCGAACGGGCCGTTCGGCTGGGCCGAGCCAGAGAGAAGGAAGAGGCGGCCTGAGTTGAGATTTTGTTTTTCTTTTTCAAAAATGCGAATAGTACTGATAATTGTTTATTTCATTAAAAATTATGTAGAGCTCCAAAAATCATGGAAAATTTTGTGTAAGCTTTTCAAGGTGTAAACTAATTAGGAAAAATATTACATGCTAAATTTGATTACTTTTTGCAGGATATTTAATTAGTTCAATTAAATATTAAATGCAACTTCCATGAATTTTAATAATTAAATTATTAATCCAAAAATCCTGAAATTTATTTTGACATTGTTTTAGGTCATGATTAATCCATAGAAAAAGTTTAAGCTTATTTAGATGAAGTTTGATCAAATATTAATTATGCCTTAATTATTTAAATGTTAAATTGATAACTTTAAGTGTTGTGTGTCCTTTTGATTGAGTGATGTCCTTGGGTCACTAATTTTTGGTGATCGTTGGCACCTTAATTTCATGTTTGAGCTCGTTAGTAGCATGTTTGGTACGAAACGTTAGTGTAGCTTACGTTATCGCTATTAGTTAGTAGGTTTTACTGTTTTGCGACTGTACCGCGAAGAAAAGTTGTACTCAAGTCGTAAACCGTGGCATAGCATCATCAAGCATCATGTTTATCATCAAGCATCATGTTGAAGCATGTTCTATACTCGTGTAGTTTCCGCTTTCGAAGAAGTTGAAGTTGGCGAGCAAGCCTCCGGAGAAGAGTTGTCGTCGGTGGGTTCCAGACCGGAAGTCGGAGTCCTTGAGTCTGAGTCAGTCGTCGCGTCAGAGCAAGGCAAGCCCCGGTGCATTTAAATCCTATCTTGAGATTTACAACTCTTTATTATTATTACTATGGTTACTGCATTAAGTAATTAGGAGTTGAGTGATAACCCTATTGCTGCATTGTCATCCTTGATTATTGTGATATCATCCTTGATAACTGTTTTACTAAAAATACATAGTATGCTTCGCTATGCTTATGAGTTAAGCTTTTTAAAATGAATGTTTACATGGCCACGACGGCATACTTAATAAATATTGAAATATGAGATTGAACTTGTAAGATCGGGCGGGTGGTTTGGCCACTGCTAACTTGCATTGGGAAAGGATTCTCAATGTAGCGTTTCCGCCTTATCAGTTAAGGACCGTACATTGTTGGCCCTCGCGTCATGGAGTTTTTATTAGTACTAGCCATGTACCCATGTCGGGTAAGCCTTACTTCGACTATTCCATTACGAGAACGTCTAACCTCGCACTGGGAGTGGAGAGATGGCGAGAGTAGTGTGTACCCTCGGGGCTAGAATTGGGCCGGGTTCAAGGAGTACTGTGCTCTCGGGTGGCGATGGACACGTTCTGGTTTTGGGTTACTCGGGTAAGAGTTGATATATGCAAGATTCGATTCTACATATGTCGTGTGGTTAGGAATCCTCAGCTGGGTAAATGAAGCGGTTCGAATCGTCGTTGCTCCACGAGAAAGGAGTCTTGGCCTTGCACCAACATCGTAGTTAAGAATTGGAATTGAAAGAAAGAATGGGAAAGGTCTTGATGAGAATTACTTTGATCTAGATTAGGATCACTTAGAATTGGTTAATGAACCATCAATGGTAAAAGTAAAATATTGAAAGTAAGGACTTACTTTAGTAAGCTTTTCTGCAAAAGAAATTTTGATTCTTGAATACCCGTACCTTGATTCCCTAAAGCTAGCATGCCCTTGGAGTCTTTTTCTTAGTCGGGTAAGTCTTGTTGAGTACTCTCGTACTCAGAGTTTGTTGAACCCCTTGTTGCAGGTGCGGTTCATGAACAAGTCTGCTTTGAGCCTTGTTGCATGACCGTTGTGGCTGAAGAAAGTGATGATGAGTAGACTGTGTGGCCTCTGGGCAAGGCATCCCGTTTGTGTGATTGTAATAAAGTTACTACTGATACTTCTCTACTATTGGTTTGTAATAATGCTACATAAGGTTTGAGGTTTGGAAACTATGGTTTGTAAACTTAAGTTATTGTAAGACTTCCGCTACTTTACTCTGATGGTATTTTGAATAAACTGTTGTAATATTGCAATACTTCTGTGATTGGATCCTGTTCGGAGGAAAGCAGGCCTTTTAAGTTATGAGGAACATAAGTACGGCTGTCAGAGGTCATTATGACAATGACATGTACATGTGGGCCATCATAATTAGGAGGTTCTGTGACAAGCCGTTTCAGGACTCGCCCGCTATGGTGGGAGGTGCGCACCGGCAATCATCGATGCCTCGATGGACGGAGTGGGAGGAGTCGCCACACCGCGTGGAGCCGTTTTCGGACTCGCCCGCAACGGTGGGAGGTGCACACCGATGCCGTCAACACACTGGCGCCACAGTGAAAGGTCTTTGTTTGGTTTTGGTAATTGAGTGACAACCTAGGTGGACTAATATGTGTTTATGTGAGATACACAGGAAAATTAATCCACAAGTACATATGTGATGAATGAGCTCATTGCATATGAAACATGGCATGGAGTCATGTGACTAAGGTGGAGAAGATCAAGACAAGACTTGACTTGATGGACCGGTTACAAGTGTGAAGGGCAAGTTGGAGGCTTTGAGGCGACGGACCATATGGCGGTGAAGCTTGAGCAAGACTTGGCGTCGATGGATGAAGGCAATGGTGAAGAGCAAGTGAGGTCAAGATCGATGAACCAATAAGGTCATATAATGATATGAAGTGGATTATACCATTTGTTGATCGTGTTGGTGTATGTGTTGCATCGACATTGGAGATGGAATGAAATGTGCAAGGCAAAGGTATAACCTTTAGAGCATTTCATTTCACCGGTTTAAGGTTGAGTAGAGAAGAAATAGACCAGATTTAGGATAGATAGCCGTACTATAAAGAGAAAATCTTTTAGTTGTAATAGTTATCTAGTGCCACTAAGTGTGAGTCTCATTTGCATATACTTATCGCTTAGTGACGTGGTGAGATGCATGAGATTAACCCTGAAAAATCTTTGTGAAAAATGCTAACTTAGGTGCTAAATTTTAGCATGTGAAGAAAAGTTAGCGCTTGAAAATGGTGGAAAAGAGGTGTTGCAGCATGCTTTGCATAGTGACATGCCAAAATTTCTTGGTCACGAAGTAAAATTATCGGTGGGGGTTGCTCGGTTTGAGCTGTTGCTCAACTAACATTTAGTCGGCAATTCCTACTCCTCAGCAAGAAATTCTAGTTGAGGAATAGTGAGTGGGGGACCACCTGTGCCTAGGAGAGAGAGAGAGAAAGCGGCTGCTCCTTTCCTATGCATGCGTGCGGGGGCAGCTCAGAGAGAGCAATGGAGCTCAACCAGCAATTTTGTCGGCTCAGCAAGGAATTCTTGTTGAGCAACAGTGCTGTGGGGACCGGAGAGAGAAAGCGCATGAGAGGGAAGCGATGCGCTGCCATGCTGCTCCGTTTGCCGCTCCATTTCGCTGTGAGTGGGAGCAGTGTTCGTGGAAGGCAAGAAGCTTCCTGGCAACTTCCCAGGTGGAGAGAAAAGGCTAGGGCTGGCGCGTCTGCCTACAACTATGCGCGTATGGAGAGGCGCCCAGATTTGATCACCCGTTTTCCTGCCGCCGTTTCCTTTTCTCCATGAGGGAGCGCATGAGGCCGTGAGTAGTTGGGCTGGGAGTCTGTTGCACCCACGTCAGAGAGAGGCAGCGCCGCTCAGCTCTATGCTGGTGCTCGACTGTTGGGGGCGGAAGGAAGCAGGGCGCTGTCGACCGTTGGCTGCGGGAGCTGCGGCTGCTGCGGGCTTGGCCGCTGGGATCAGCTGGTCGGCTGCCTTATCTGCTCCCCCTCCCTTGCTCCTTCCTCTGAGCTTACTCCCCATTCTTTTCTTTGGCTGAAACATTTGGGGGAACCGAGTTCTAGGGTTCATCCCTCTCCTCTCTCCCCCATGATTTGAGCTGAAATTTCTAGAGAGAGTTGAGTGCTTTTTGTGGGTGTGGATGAGAGATTGAAGATCCACCTCTTCCCCTTTCTCTCCCTCTTAAGTTTGGTGCTAATTTGAGTGAGAGATTGGGAGACCTAGTGTGTTTGCATTTGGGATTTGCATTGGGTGGCACTAGGAAATCTTTGTGATTGGGGATTTCTTGTTACTCTTAGTGATTGCCATCACCTATATGGCTTGAAGGTTGTGGTCTTCGTCAAAGCACGTAAAGAAGATTTTGTGGTGCTCCGGAGAAGAGATTATGAGGGGTATTGTGCTCACCCCACGGGAGCCACGAAGAATAACTCTAGTAGAGTGTGTCATTGAGCTACCCTCACTTGCGGGTAGGTTCTTGCGGTGCCTAACGTGTGAGCTAGGTTTGGGAAACACCTATTAGCCGTCGAACCACCAAGTGAGCGATCGACACAACAAGGACTAGTTTGGTGGCAACCAAGTGAACCTCGGGATAAAAATCACTGTGTCAACCTTATTCATCCTGTTGGTTTGCAATCCCTTTACACAAGCTTGCATTTACTTATTAATTTATATATTGTGCTTGTGTTGTTGCTCTTATAATTAGTTAGCTTGTGTAGCTTGCTAATTGCCTTCTTGCTTGTGTAGCATAGAAGTAGTTCTCTTGCGTAACTAATTTGGCTTGAGTAGCCTTGTTAGTTACATTGCTTAATTTATGTAGCTAAGTAATTTACGCTCTCTAATTTGGCTTGTGCATCCTTGTTATTGAGCATTGCTAGTGAGCTTAGGAGCTTTGTACTTTTGCTTACTAGTTTGTGTAGGAGCTCCCCCGGTACTTAAAGTACTAGTTGCATAGGTTTGTGTAACCTTACTTCTGGAATTGGTTAGGTGAGCTCTAGCTAGCCTGACACCTTTGTTGCCTAATCAGGAATTTTGTAAGGTGGTTGAGAACTTAGATAGAGGGGTGTAGTCTTGGCTAGACCGATAGTTTTAATTCCGTATTTGTTTCGGTTAGCCAGCGTGATTAAATCTAGAAAGGACTATTCACCCCGTCTAGTCTGTCATCTTGACCCTAAACACGGACACCATCATGGCCGACGTTGTCGCTTTGCACAAACAACACGTTGTGCTCCCCATAATTGGAATTGGCAGAGAAGGCCCTTGACGGCCAAAAGTCGGCTAGAGAGCACCACGGTGGGGAGGGCGCCCACGGTCACGCAGCCCCACCGCCAGCAAGCCCATGGCCAAACTGCGCGCACCGCGTCGTTGCTAAGCCCCTGCACACGAACATAGGCACGCAGCCCCACCGCCGGCATGCCCGCGGCCAAACCGCGCGCCCCGTGCCGCTGCAGGGCCACCCCAGATCAATCTGGAGAGGATGTCGTCGTAGCGCCTCATCAATAGCCGGCAACGCACCGGAGGTGGCGCCTTTGCCCGCTGCCTTGACGACGCCTGCTGAGCAACCGAAGCACGTCTTCGCGCGCCTGGCCACCACTGACAGCGGACGGGAGCAGACGAGCTGCCCCGGCCGGCCGTCGCCCTGGTAGCCAGTAGGCGTGCGGGCACAGGAAGACAGGCACGGCAAACCAAGCGCACCGGCGCAGCCGCACAGGTGGCACCGATGCCGTAGCAGCACCGGGCCAATACCCCGTAGGGTGACGAGTATCCGCTCCTAGCCACCCGATCCACATCCCCGGCCACCGGATCTGTGCCCCCGGTCGCAAGAACCGTGCCCTGGCCACCCGAATCAAGGAAGACGACCATCCATGGAAGCACGAGCGCAGGAGGAGGAGAAGCGAGGGAGAGAAGCGGGAGCCTCGCTGCCGCTGTCCTTGCACCGGTGAGCTTGGCCGCGTGCTCGAGCGGCGGCGAGGAAGGGGCAGCTGGTGGCGCAGTGGCCTTCTGCGGCGGCGGCGCAGAGCCACCTATGTCGCCCCAGAGAGAGTAAGAAGTAAATTGTAAAGCAAAATCATGATTTCCTCTCAGCGAACGAACAATGGTTTCCTCTCACAACAAATCAGCATAATAATCAGTATAAGCTAAATTTCAGCGAAACGAACAGGGATAGCAACTATGGTAGTGTGGGCCTAAACTATTGCTTCTTACTGGCGCACCATCCCAATCAAAGAGAAGAATCTCAGTCATCAGAGCAGGCAGCCCCCAAAGCAAAGCAAGGCAAATTTGCCTCCCAGTCAGCCACCACTTTAGATAGGCCTCAGAGGACTTCTACGGCCTACAACCTACAAATATGCTTCGGCCACCTTGGGGGAGGGGGGCGCGGCGGTGTTTAGTTCGCACTCAAAATTTTTTTTACCATATCACATCAAATATTTGGACACATGCATGGAGTACTAAATAACAACAACAACATAGCCTTTTGTCCCAAGCAAGTTGGGGTAGGCTAGAGATGAAACCCAAAAGAGACGAGAAACGGGGAGACACATAAAGGGACATAAAGGGCACAAGAGAAAAAGAGGTCACAGTTCAGGCACGTTGATTGCCAATCTCTAAGCGCTCCTGTCCATAGCTAAATCCTTAGAGATATTCCACTCCTTAAGATCTCTCTTAACGGACTCGTCCCAAGTTAGTTTAGGTCGACCTCTACCGCTCTTTACATTATCGGCCCGCTTTAGAACTCCACTATGCACCGGCGCCTCAGGAGGCCTGCGTTGGACATGTCCAACCATCTCAACCGATGTTGAATCAATTTCTCCTCAATTGGTGCCACCCCAACCCTATCCCGAATATCGTCGTTCCGGACTCTATCCCTCCTTGTGTGCCCACAACACCAACGCAACATACGCATCTCTGCTACACTCAATTGCTGGACATGTCACCTTTTTGTAGGCCAACACTCAGCACCGTATAACATCGCCGGACGAATCGCCGTCCTATAGAACTTACCTTTCAGCTTCTGAGGCACTCTTTTGTCACAGAGGACGTTAGAAGCTTGACGCCATTTCAACCAGCCGGCTGAAATTCTATGCCAAATATCTTCATCAATGTCTCCATCCTTTTGTAGCATCGACCATAAATACCGAAAAGTATCCTTCTTGGCCACCACTTGTCCATCGAGGCTAACGTCTCCCTTCTCATGCCTAGTCGCGCTGAAATCGCACCTCATGTACTCGGTCTTAGTCCTACTAAGTCTGAACCCTTTCGACTCTAACGTGTGCCTCCATAGTTCTAACTTCCTATTAACCCCTGCCCTACTGTCGTCAACTAGCACCACATCATCAGCAAAGAGCATACACCAAGGGATATCACCTTGTGACCTCATCCATCACCAAAGTAAATAAATAAGGGCTCAAAGCTGACCCCTGATGCAGTCCTATTTTAATTGGAAAGTCACTGGTGTCGCCATCACATGTTCGGACAAACGTCACCACATCCCTGTACATATCCTTGATAAGGGTAACGTACTTAGTTGGGACTTTGTGCTTTTCCAAGGCCCACCACATGATATTTCTCGGTACTTTGTCATATGCCTTCTCGAGGTCAATAAAGACCATGTGCAAGTTCTTCTTCTGCTCCCTATATCTCTCCATCAATTGTCGTAATAAGAAAATCGCCTCCATGGTCGACCTACCAGGCATGAACCCAAACTGATTTTGGATGACATATGTCACTCTCCTTAGGCGATGCTCGATAACCCTCCCCCAGAGCTTCATCGTATGGCTCATCAACTTAATCCTACGGTAGTTAGTACAACTTTGAACATCTCGCATGGAGTACTAAATATAGAAAAAAAACTAATTACACAGTTTGGTTAGAAACCACGAGACGAATCTTTTAAGTCTAATTAGTTTATGATTAGCCTTAAGTGCTACAGTAACACATATGCTAATGACGTCTTAATTAGGTTTAATAAATTCGTCTCACAGTTTATGTAATTAGTTTTTTTATTAGTATCAAAAACTTCTTCCAACGTCCCATAAAACATCACACTCAAAAACTTTTCACCTCCCAACAAAAACACCCCCAGCTCTTTCTAGCTCCATCTTCGCCTGACAAGTACTGCAGCGGTACTATTTGCAATTAGGCTATCCGTACTCATGGACCTCTATATTTATCCTCTATACGTCCTAGTCAGCAAGATTCTCTCATCTATACTTAATTCTCCTGCACTCATCCATCCTCTATATCATCCTCTATCCACTCTATCCACTGTGGGACCTATTTGTCACTTTATCTAAATATATTCATGTGTGATCTAGTTTTGAAGGATTTATTGAGACAAATTTAATAGTGCAATCGAAATTTAATTTGGATTTTTGATTTGTGAGTTATAGCATTTTTTCCTTAGTTTAGCTAGTGGGGTCCGCCACTGCGCACTATAGAGTAACACTGTGCTACTCTAAATATAGAGTGAGAGAAAGGATAGAGTATCATTTTAGAGTACCCAGTGCAGCAGTTTTTACTCTATATTCATACTCTAAAGCTTTAGAGTATCGTTTAGAGTATGCCACTACGGACAGTCTTATAGCGTCGAGATGAACTACGAAAAAGATGGAGCAGCTGAAGCTCGATTTTCAGCTTCACTGGCTGCGGCTCTGCCATGCTACAGTGTGTACATTTCAGGAGCTGGAGCTGACCGAAGCTTTCATCAAACACCTGTGTAGGACCTGCGTTTCAGCCATTCTTCTGGCTTCTGGGAATGCGTATGCTTCTGGTTTTCCAGCGCCCATTCTTGTAAACCTTGTAGTAATATGAGCCATACACAAGTACAGAACATAGCTATTGTTCGGCTTCATCATATAAATAGTTCACCAAATCATGATCCCCCTGCAGCAGCTGTCTATATTACTAGTTAACTTTACTGGCCCATGCTAAGTTAAACTTGCAATCCAAACTTGATCAAACATTTCACTCCATCATTACGCCCCATTACCTCAATTAGCAAGGCCAAGTGTCGCTGTGTGACTTGGAGTCCAATTTACCGTCACTCCGTCAGGGAATAACATGGTCCCTGCAAATGAAGTGCGCCCTTTTTAAATCCCCTCCCCTGCAAGAAGCGCGCCAAAGCACCTGGGGTCTCTCGCTCTCCTCCACCCTAACCCTAACGCACCAGCCATGGCCAGCTCCTACGTGCCTGTCCTCCTCGTCTTCGTCATGGCTTCCCTTGTCCCGGTCTCCATCGCTTCGCTCCCTCACAAGCTCCGTCTCTCTGCCTCCGACGTCGCCGCGCTCGAAGCGGTGGCGCCGCGCCCGCCTGCGCCGGACCAGCCGACCGTCTTCTTCGAGGTGGACCGCCCGCACCGGCCGCCGGCGGGGAGCTTCGGCCCGTGCTCTACGCTGCTCCTCTCGCACTCGTTCGCGTACGCCTACGCCAAGCCCCCCGCCACTGCCGCCTACTCGCCGCCGCCATGCCTGGCGGCGGTGGGCGGCCGCGCGTCCGCGATCTTGCTCGCCGTCCTCGAGTGGCGCGCCACGTGCCGCGGCGACCAGTGCGGCCGTGTCTTCGGCGTGTGGCTAGGCGGCGCCGAGCTCCTCCGTGGCTGCACCGCCGAGTCGCCCATCAAGAGTGCCGGCGGCGTCGAGTGGACGGTCTCCAAGGACGTCACCAAGTACGCGTCACTCCTCGCCGCCCGCGACTCCACCACGCTCGCCGTGTACCTCGGCGACATCGTCGACCAGCAGTCCACCGGCGTCTTAAACGCCAACGTCACGCTGCACCTCTACTTCCGCCACCCGCCGCCGCCGCCGCCGCAGCCCGGGCTGGGCCCTGCCGACGCCGTCGTTCCGATATCGCGGAGCCTCCCGTTGAACGACGGCCTGTGGTTCGAGATCCTAAACGATTTGTACGACGCAACCGCGAGCGTCACAGTGCCGACCAACAAGTACCGCGCCGTTCTCGAGGTGTACCTCTCCTACCAATCGCACGACGAGTTCTGGTACGGGAACGCCGAGTACGGCCCGTTCCGCGAGGTCGTTGTTCAGATCGATGGAGACTTGGTCGGCGTCGTGTGGCCGTTCCCCGTGATCTACACCGGCGGCATCAACCCCATGCTCTGGCGACCGATCACCGGCATCGGCTCGTTCAACCTCCCGTCCTACGACATCGAGCTCACGGCCTTTCTTGGGAAGCTGCTGGACGGCGAGAAGCACGAGGTCAGGTTCACGGTGACCAACGCCATCGACACGTGGTTCGTCGACGCCAACCTCCACCTCTGGCTGGACCCCAGGGGCACGGCCACGGCGGCGGGAATGGTCAGCTACGACGCACCCCCGCTGGACACGGCCACCGCGACTCTGCCCGATGGCTCCGGCTACACGACGGCGTTCCGGCACGTCTCCGCCTCCGGGTGGGTGCAGACGCCGTCGTACGGCAAGTTCACGGCGACGTGGACGCAGAGGCTCGGGTACGAGAACACCATGCTTCTCCGCGACAGCTATTCGGAGACGGAGGTGAACCAGACCACCGACGCCTTCTCCGCCGCCCACGTCGTGGACCGCGCCGGCGTGCTGTACTCGCAGGAGGCGCAGCAGAGCTTCACGCTGTACAAGTTCGTGGACGTGGGCCACGCCGACTTCGACTCGTACACCGCGGTGACGAAGGTTCGGCTCGGGTTCCGCGAGGAGCGCGTCGCCGCCGGCCGGTCGGGGTTCTGGGCCCGGTCTCTGAGCAACTCGCAGGAGTGCGCCGGGGTCGTGGACGTCGAGTACGGGGAAACCGTCCGGGAGTCGTGGGACGCGCACCAGACGTACAGGTACGAGGCCTCCGACGCGTGCTACTTCCGGAACGTGACCAGCCATGGCAACGACGTGGTGTCCGATCACTCCGACGAGGCCTGCGTGAAGGGATCACCCGCCGGTGGCATTGCGGACCGGGCTGTGGCTGCAGGAGCGCCGCAGCTGAGCTCCTCCTAGGTCTGGAGCTGACTGTCCAGAGATGGTTCTCCTTTTGGTGCTTGACTGAATCACTGAAAGAGCGAGCTACGGAACGTATATGTGTGTAAAGTGATGAAAAAAAAGACAATCATAAAATGTATACATTGGAATAAAGAAATACGGCCTATTTGTAATGTCCTAGTATACTGCTATCCAAGCTGGCCTAAACTAAATATATACTGAAGTCACGCAGGGATATTTTTTTTTCTCAAGGGCACCTAATCTCATACAGTGCGTTCTTATAGATACACACGAAGATGTGTGCACAACATAAGAGTATTGCCTTTCTCCTCCTGTGTATGTATCTCTACGCGTATCTAATGGTACACAACAGGAGAGCACATAGCCACATAACCTCAAGAGCAAGTAAAATAAAGCACTGTGAGTAAGAGTATGTTTGGTTGAGCTGTAGCTTCTGAAAAAGTTGTTGTGAATTGTAAAAAAACTGTTGCAGTTTGTGGGATGTGAAAAAGCTGAAAATCGTTTGGTTCAACAGATGTGGGTTCTGAAAAAGTTGCTGTCCGCAGCCCCACACGTCATTCATGCAGGTGGGTAATTTTTGCGAAAAAGTTGATTCCACAACCGGTAGAGGCAAGTCCCTAGCTGCTGTCAAAAATTGTACTAGAAAAAAACTGGTCCCTTTGGTTAGATTTTGGCTTTTCAAATAGCCAAAGCAGGTTTAGAAGACAAACAAAGGGACCCTAAGCTTTATGCTCAGGTAAAGGAGACAGACGAGAGAGAAGATTAGTGGACTGTAAGTTTATGAGTCATAAATGAGTCAACTACTATATAGTAAGTTGAAAGTACGTTGTAAATTTAAATACAAACATCAAAGAGCTGTATTTTTTTTTGGAATTGTAGGGCTTTTCATTACTCATGAGTCTCAGCTAAGTCGCTGGACACCAACACCCCAACCTCCTGGGGGACTACATCCTAAGTGAGAACAGATTCACTGGGATTTTTACACCCTATGGAAGCAAGCATATGCGCTACCTTATTACAAGCACGTGGGCATACATTAATCGAGCTAAACAAAAATTCAGAGGAAAGCAAATAGTTAATTTCAGTAACAATTCCACTCATAACCGACAGCCTGTATTCATCACCTTCCGCTGCCTCTTTCACCAGGGTTGCGTCAGTTTCTATGTACAGCCTTGAGATGCCCAGGCTGGCCACCATTCTCAGCCCTGCTTGGACGCCCAGGAGCTCTGCATGAAAAGCATCAAGGACACAGGTTTCTTTTCCTGCCGCAGCCTTGATCACGCCTCCATTGTCATCTCCGATGACAAAGCCCCATCCCCCGGTCTTCTCTTCACTGTAAAAAGATCCATCAGGGTTGAGTTTGAGGGCTCCTACTGGTGGCTTGCTCCATTTCTTTCTCTGAACATTTTCCGACAACGGCTTATCCGGTCTCGTTTTCAGAAAAGCATCAGCCTGAAAGGCGGTGATGTACGCTATTTCTGGGAATATTAGGGGTGCTAGGCTTTCCTCCCTCCTCCCTCCTCCACTAGATAGGATCACAGGGCACAGAGCTAGCTAATGACGCTATTTGTACTTTGATTTCGTTTTTTCCTTTCACATAAATCTCTAATAGTATCTTACTATGATTAAGAATTAGGTTTTCTATTATGTTTTCCTATTTTCCTCTCGTCGTGCCTATGGACCCAGAGCTCAGGCAGACTATTTGTTTGTTTTATTGAAATCATGGGTGTATCTAGGAATACGCAGAGTATTTTGTCACTGGAGAAAGAAAAATTCATGTGTCGCACGTTCGGCCTTTCTTAAAGATGCAGCCCAAATAAATCGGGCCCATGTATGACCTATGCCAGGAGGATCGGGCAACCTTCAGTTCCGGACGAGCCCAGCCTCGTCCGCTGCGGACGCCGCCCGTAGCGCCGCCGTCACGCCGCCAACTCCGGCAGGGGCCCCGCCCTTGGCGCACACCTCATTGGACTGGTCCGACGCGATGCTGTAACCGCTGCTGGTCACGTTCCTGAAGTAGCACCCGTCGGCGGCCTCGTACTTGTACGTCTGCCGCGTGCCCCACGACACTCCGTTCCCGCCTCGCCGCTCCACCTCTTCCACGACGCTGCTCTGCGTGGTGCGCAGCGACCGGTACCGGGGCACCGACGACCACCGCCCGGCGGACACCGTCGTCTCGTGCAGCCCGTGCGTCACGGTCACGCGATCCGTCTCGGAGTCCAGGTACAGCGGGAAGTCCTGGCGCGCCCGAACCGCGTAGTACAGAACGCCGGTGCGGGGGTCCGTGGCGAAGACGCCGTCGTGCGTGACGGTGGTCTGGTTCACCGTCTCCGCGGTGCCGTCGCTGATGGCGTTGGTGTTCTCGAACGTGAACGTCCGCGTGGCGTTCGTTGTGAGGTTCCCGTATGACGACATCACCCATCCGGTCGCCGAGATTTGGCGGCTGGCCGTCGTGTGGTACGTCGTGTCGCCGCCGGACTGCACTGACGTCGTCGTGTTCACCACTAGCTCCGGCGCGACGTAGGCGATGAGGCCTGCCGTCGTGGCCGCGCTCCCGGGGTCCAGCCAGAGGTGGAGGTTAGCGTCGACGTACCACATGTCCAGCGCGGTGGTCACCGCGAACCCGAACTCGTGAGCCTTGCCGTTCAGCAGCTTGCCCAGCAATGGCGTCAGCTCGATGTCGTAGGTCGGGAGATTGAACGAGCCGATGGCGGTGATGGGCCTCCATAGGAGGGGGGAGATGCCGCCGGTGTATATGACAGGGAACGGCCACGCGGCCCCAGCGAGAACCCCGTCGACGCGGACGGTGACCTCGCGGAACGGGCCGTTGGCGACCGGCGTGTTGGTGTACCAGAACTCGTCGTCCCCGTGGGACGAGGCGTAGACTTCAAGAACCGCGCGGTAGGTGTTGGGTGGCAAGGTGACGCTCGTGGACTGGACGTCGGTGGCGTTCTGGATCTGGTACCACAGCCCGTCGTTCAGAGGCAGGCCTCTCGACAAGGGGACGATGAGGTCGGCGGGCGCCGTGGCCGGCGGCGGCGTCGTCCTCGTAGGCGCGCGCCGGAAGTAGAGGTGAAGCGTCACGTTGGCGTAGTACACGCCGGTGTACTGGCTGTTGACGAGGTTCCCGAGGTAAACGGCGAGGGTGGAGTTGCCGGCGGCGAGGAGGGACGCATACTTGGTGATGTCCTTGGAGACGGACCAGACGATGCCGTTCGGCCGCGGCTCGGCGGTGCAGCTGCGTAGCAGCTCGGCGCCGCCGAGCCAGACGCCGAAGATCCTGTCGAACTGCACTCCCTGGCAGGTGGCGCGCCACTCGAGGACGGCGAGAGAGATCGTCGAGGCACTGCCGCCCGCCGCGACGAGGCAGGGCGGCGGTGAGTACGCGGCGGTGGCGGGCGGCTTGGTGAAGGTGAACCCGAAGGAGCTGGAGAGCAGGAGCGTGGAGCAACGGCCGGAGCTGCCCGGTGGCGGGCGAAGCGGCCGGTCCACCTCGAAGAAGGTTGTCGGTCGCCACGCGTCGGATGGGGAGGACGGCGGTGTGCCAGCGTCGAGCTCGGCCGTGTCGGCTGGGGATACGCGTAGCCTCCGAGGTGAGGCGACGACGGTGGCCGGGATCAAGGCGAGGAGAATGGCAAGGTGAACGAATGACACGGCCATGGTTTCTAGAGTAAAGGCAGTCTATGTCGCGCGGCAGCGCGGCTCTGGAGTTCGTCTTAAAAAGAGGATTAGGTGGTGAAGCACTGAAGCAGAGCAGTCTTTGCAACAGGTCAACTTTTAGAATACCTGTAGAGTATCCTCAAAATAGCTTCGACTTTACTGTTTTTTTTAGTTTGTTTTCGACTTCAGAAGATGTTTCCTTGTATACTCATTTAATAGGGTTTTCACTAAAGCCGGTAGCCCTTCCAAAAAAGGCCTTGGACTGCAATCAAAGTTCCATAGTTGGTTTGCTTGGCTGGAGGATTAAGGGCGGTCCCAATGAAAGGTTTCTTGAGGTGGTTCACAAGAGTAATAATGTCTACAAGAAACTACTCTTCCCAATCCATGATTTCTACAATAATTTCTTAGATCAACTGTGGCTAGCAACCATATAGTCAGGGGCGGATCCAGCACCGGGGCGGGATGGGCTTGAGCCCCCGCTACCGCTGCTCGGACCATGGAGCCCCTCCTAAGCCCCCGCTATAAATTTGCACATATTCAAGCTTAAAAGGAGAGGCTATGGATGAAAGATTATGAGATAAGCCCCTCCTAACTTATTTCCTAGATCCGCCACTGCATATAGCCTTACATAGTCAGCACTTTCTGCATCGTTGCATAGTCGGCACCATATATTAATCCAATACTCATTGCATATTCTTTCAGAACCATATATTACTCGTAGCAATCCAGGAAAAAAACGACAACAAAATAACTAAAGTTCAAGATATTCAAATAAAATATGGTAGCGCAGGTCTTTCAGAAGCCATCGCGCAGGTTCACAGGTCTTTGCAGAACTCATTGCATAGTATTTCCACAACCATCATCTCCTGACAGGTCCTCCAGAAGCCAGTAGCCACAAGCCCGGCTTGAACACTTGCGGGTGGAGAAGAGGTTGTTGCAGTAGGGCGGCGGGAGCAGCGCCCATCGCGGCAGATGCGGCAGCAAGGCCAGCGGGAGCAGCAGTGACCGCGGCAGATGTAGCAGTGTCTCGCCTAGAACTGAGTAAAGATTTTTCGTAGGATGATTCATTTTCTCAAAGATTTGGATGGATTGGGGCGGAGGAGGCGAGGTCTTGCTACTTTGGGACGCACCTCTACTGATTCTGTTGAACAAGGGCTTGGAGATGGAGTATTTGGGGCACGGGGAAGAGAGAGATGCAAGGTGCGCGGGGGAATCGTGGACGCGAGAGCGCACGGGGAAATCGCGGCGAGCGCGCGGGAGAGTGCAGGCGCGCGTGCGAGAGGATTTGGTGCGGCGGCGACGGAGCAACGGATCCGAAGGGAGGCCAATGGAAACTACTGGAGTCTCCCAACGCGAACTAGCCGGTTTCTACAAGTTTCAGTTCTAGCGAGGACGTCGTTCCTCAAAGAAGAAACTATTTCTCTATTTTTCACTTTCTCACTTCATTAATTCTCTTGCCACGTCAGCAAAACTCTAAGCTGTCAATGTATTTAAGAGAGATCGAAACTACAATTAATACATCATTGGGACTGCCCTAAGTGCAGCGGATTGGGATGGCACACCTACAAGGCGAGTTGCTTGGCATGCTGCAACAAGCCGTGGCACGGGACCTTGTTTCTTTATGGTGTGGTGAGGTGTGTGCTCTTGGTTCTATCTGTTTCTGTTCTACTCCTTGGATGCCACATGCCAGGCCTCAGCAAGTCTCCACCAGTTCGTCGAAGGAGCTAAAAGGTAGTGTAGTTGCTACATTTCAGGTGCCTAAATGTTTAGATGATTTCAGATGATAATCTTATACAACAAAATAGCACTATTACAAAATAACTCGCAAGACATAATTCAAAATTTTTTTAATAGTCATGCAATGATAAAATTACATATTATTGAACAAGAACAAAAAAAAGGGGGCACATGAGAATGAGATACAAGAGAAGTGCAAGTTTTAAAGTTTCTACCAAACGTCTGCAGAGACCACGACGACCAGAACATGGTACAGATTTTAAAGCTTTAAAGCTTTCGCTTCATCTGCCTTCCTATGCAATTAGGCAATTAGTGAACTTGTACCTCAGGTCCTAGCCAACGAAGGCGAAAGGCAAACCGGCAAGTGGCGAAGTAGCAATCGGCCAAACAAGGATTCTTTGTTTTTGTTCACCGAGAGGACAAACCAGGATTCAGAAGTGGACAAGGACAATGATCACTTAATCGTGCAATTAGCCAAAATGGAATAATGGAAATCAAGTGACAGTGTTCGTTCGCTGCGCTCGCCGGAATGGTGGGCGAGTGCGGATGGGGAAGCAACAAACGGCCTGGGAGGCCTGGGCTTGCAGCTTGGCCTGCGGCTAGGCGGCTGGGCCTGCGTCTTCTACAGTCCTTTGGTGCTACAATTTAAAAATAAATAATTGTAAGAACTCTCACTTTGCTACCTGCTGGTTTAACAAAGCCAAACTACAAGAGAACACATGATAGCTGATGATGGATGGATCATGGATAAATTGATATGTTTACCAGACTGTTGTTTCTTTAACTCTGTGCTGAATGTTATTAGCCCTTCTGCTACTCATAATATTGTCTCCACCTTGGTGGTATTTTGGTGAGCACTGCCAATGGACTTCTGTTAGATAAAGGAATATGAATATTCCAGCCTCCAAGATTCAGTATAGCCGTTTACACAAATAGACTTAAACCAAACATCACTAAAGAGCGTTACAACCGGCATGCAACATAAACTAGAAGAAATCGATCAATCCTGAATCCTACATTCCTACTTCTGTTTCGTCAACTGAACTTAATAAAGACTTTGAGCACCAAAATCTCCAAAACACAACAACCTTCTCTTAATGGCGTTCTCTCTTCCTTTTCCTTTTAGATAGCTGAGACCAATGCCGGATCCAGTACGTGTCGCTAATAATAACTGTACCATATGACAAGGAATAAAATCGAAGTCGACCTATAAATACAAAGTTAGGAGGGGAGGACAAGGGTGATGATATTAAGAGCATCCCATTGTGCAATAGAGGCAGCCGCGGATATTCTAATGTGAGCTAGTCCATTAGGGTCATTAAGTACATTAGGGTCTTCAAGCTCTTCTAAGTACATTAGGGTCATTAAGTTGTGGAGCAAGAGATGAGAACGCTTGATCTACATGAGCGAGAGCAAAAGTGAAACTGAAATGCTATATATCTTGTTATTTCAACAATCTTTTTTGAAAGACCAAATGGTACTATTTCAATAAGAGTCATTTTGCAGCACTACTTCAGCAGTACTTTTCAGCGAACGAACAGTGTTTTCCTCTCACAATAAATCAGCATAACCATCAACATAAGCCAAATTTCAGCGAAACGAACAGGGAGTGATCGAATCATTGGACTGGCCCGCTCCAACGAGCCGTGCAGTTTTTCTAGTTAGAGCTCCCCTCCTGGTTTGGCCATGCATGCCAGTTGGCAGGGACCCTCGCCTCCTGGGTGGGTCCACCCCTGATTTGTGATTTCTTGTGATCTCTGTCTATACGTTCACACCGTGCATGCATGTAGGTTCATCCACATGATCGCACCTGCATCCCAGCAGGCAGCAGCTGCATGCAATGGTCATCAGAAGAGGTCGTCTTTGGCGATTCGTTCATTGGATTGGACTGGAGTCTTTACTCTTGGTATCCAAAGGAGAACGAAGCAATGGAAGAGCCAAGATGGAGCGCACACCGACGGGAGTGGGGGATCGACGAGACTTTCGCTAGCTTCGTACAGTTCCACACCTGTCAATATTATTGGTCTGTCACACTGTCCCACGGTTCATCAGTCCCTCTAATAATCTACTTCATCGAGATTCGGCGGGGAAAAAAAAGACGGACCTACGAGCAGAAGGCAGTGAACATGGCGACCGTTGAGGGCGACTCGGAAGGCGACGCCGAGGACTTCGACGGCGCTGGTGGCCGATGGCTGCCTGTCGCCCGCGTGGGATCTCCGCCTCCCCGTGTTGGTGGACTCGGTCCTAGGACAGTGAACAGGAACGTCGCGGAGATGAGATCCGGGGCGGCCTTCGACAGGGGCGGCACTGGGAGGAGATCGGGAAGCGCCATCGAGCGTTCCGACGAACCAGAGCGCGGCCGCCGGAGATTGCCTCGTTCCTCGTCGATTGTGAAGGTACGTTCGTCTGACAATTTGGAGGAAGGGAATGAGACGGAGGATGAGAACGGCGAATGGAAATTCGTCGCAGGCTGTAGCCGTCGAAGAACATCCAACCCTGCAGGAGACCTCCGTCCCATGGGAGCAAGGTCTAGGTTTTGGGCGTTGGAAGACGATGATGACTCCGATGAGGAGGTCACATCTCATTCACCATCGACACCGGACCTGGTACGTCATGCAGCGGTTCATGGTTTTTCTAGACCACAGTTGTGCGAGGCCGAGATGGCACTGCAGGACTCGTCAGTTCGCCGGCGGGTTGAAGGATCTCTCACTCCGGATTCCATGGACACAAAAGCTACATTGGTTCGTAACATTTTGACAGCGCTGACGGATGTGCGGCGGACAGCGATAAAGCCATGGTCTGGGAGACTACCGCGACCAAGGGTATCGCCGGCGTTGACACTGGGTGATTGTATGGTTACGGCTGGGCGCGGCCGACGGACAGCTTTCCGAGGCACTCTCTTGCAGACCTTGGAGCGGCTTCCCTCGCCGGCGCCGGCAACGAAAACCATCGAGGCTCCTGTCCAGGTTCGAAATCAAACCACACGTGATCCTATTTCTCCGCATGCCAAGATGATGCAGTCCCTGTCCGGTAATTTCTCTGGGATGGATGGGCCTCGAGAGGAGGACTATCATGGGCCACGTGCAAGAATTGGGCTGGGACGCAGAAAGTCTCGTTGTGGCAAGTTAGCTGCACGTTTCCTGCTGGGGAATTACCATCTTGAAGCGATCAATTCTAGAACCCTAGCCGCCACTCCCTCTCCGTTTCCCTCGTACGTCCACGCGGTGCTTTCAAGCATGTCGACGACGGGCGCAGCAGGAGCGGGGAACGGCAGCAGTGGCAGCGGTGCCGATGTTGGTGGACGTGGATTCGGCACTGGCCGTGGCGGTGGCCGTGCAGGTGGTGCCGGAGGTGCACGAGGTGGTCGCCATGGCTACGGCGGAGGATATGGCTACAACAATATTGATGATGGCTTCAACGGCACTCGTTTCAACCCCAACCTTGAATCACACCCGCCTAGCTATGGTCCGGGCTGGGATTTTGAACGAGGACGTGGTGGACGGCACAACACCAATGGCAACCGTGGCTGGAATGGAGGGTTTCGACAAGGCCGAAATTACCAACGACAAGTGCCGCAACGTTTTCAGAGGATGCCACCACAAGCTCAACAGCAGCGTCAGGCGCCAACACATACACATGCACTGAATCAATTGGCAGGCCAACAACAGTTCAAACCTCAACCATCCATGCCCACCTCTGGACCGGCGTTTCAGGCACCGCCGGTGAAACCAGGTATGGGAACAGTTCAAAAGCAATCTGCTATCAAGGTACAGCAACAAGTGTAAGTGCATTCGTCCCCGATGTGGGTTTTGAATAATTAATGACAATCAAATTAGGGACTAACATATTTATCAAGTGTAATCTATAGGTGTTAGTCCATTGATGGAATTGAAAAAAAAAACATTTGGTGAATAATAGCACCCTAAATTTTTGATGGACAAAAGGTGCTTCGACTCAAGGGCTTCAAAACCGTTTATTTCAATTTGAGTCGTAGGCAACGCCGCACTATCAAGAGGGATACAAATTTTAGTTAGCAAAATAGGAATAAATAGTGCTCTTGTCAAGTACTTTTAGGCTGGAGAGACGTGCACCGGAAGTTCCGGTGTGCATCACCGGAAGTTCTGGTAGCTGACGCTCGCGTGCGCCCGCGTTCGAGAAAACTGTTCCGGTCTCCGTCTGGAAGTTCCGGTGCTCACCGGAAGTTCCGGTCAGTGTTGTTTTGCGCGTGCGCTCGCGTTCGAGAAAACTGTTCCAGGCTCCGACCGGAAGTTCCGGTACGGACCGGAAGTGTTGACTGACAAGCCCAACGGTCTGATCTGGTTTGACCGGAAGTTCCGGTGGCCTTCACCAGAACTTCCGGTGGCTCGTCCGAGCTCGAGTATATAAGCCACTCACTTCATTCTAACCGTTGCCCGAACTTTGCACACTCATTTCAGCTCCCCCAACCTTCCACAAGCTGTGACTCACCCACTCTCTCTCTCCCTTGGCCTCCAAGCTTCAATCTTCGATTGTTTGAGCTAGGGACGTGAGATTTGAGAGCGGGAGCATCGATCTTCGACTTGAGCACTTGGGTTCCTCGTTTTGCCGGCTTGATTTGTGTTTGTTTCTCTTGGGTTCTTGGAACCCTAGCCGGCTAGGCGTTCTTCGTGGTTGCCCGTGTTGATTCATTTGTGAGGGCACCTCGAAGTGTTTGTAATAACCCCTTAATTCTTAGTGGAAATCTCAAGCTAGCCTTTGTGGTTGCTTGAGGGAGGAGACATTAATGGTCGGACCTTTGTGGTCACCTCAACAACGAGGAAGTAGGAACTCCTTAGTGGGGATTGCCGAACCTCGGTAAAAATAACTTGTCTTACTGTGGCGGTAGCTTCGACTACCCTTTGTTCTTGTGTTCTTGTTGTTCTTCCTCTCTACCCCAACTTCTTAGGTGGGAGGTCCCGATCTATGATTTGGTGTGGTGCCAAGCCTTGAGGAGCTCAATATATTCATCAACAACCTCTAGGAGGGTGTGGTATCACTTAGATCTGAAATCCCAACTCGATTCACTTTGATTTCGTAGCTCATTTAGGGCACCAGAAGTTCAGGTCCCCCTGACCGGAACTTCCGATCCAGACCACCGGAACTTTCGGTCAGGCATTTAACTTCCGCAATTTCGAGTTTGTGAATTTCAGATTTTGCAAAAAGGCCTATTCACCCCCCTCTAGGCCAATTAGGTCCTTTCAACAAGGAGGAGGGGAACGGATACAGGAGATAGAGATAGTGTCTACTGAGCAGAACAAGGATTTGGGAAAACAGTCGGCATCTCAGATTTTGCAGGGATCATCTTCGGCTGCTGGGACAGCGGAAGTGCGGGGCGAGAACCTGGAGATAGCGAAAGGCGGTACTAGTGCTATGGATGGGCAAAGGTCAGTTACTACCAAGATGTGTAGACGTTGCGGAGTCAAGGGACACTTGATGTCCGAGTGTACAGCGGTGGTCTACTGTGAAATTTGTAAGAGCACCGATCATGCTTCAATTCGTTGTCCCATTCTTAAACAGCCCAAACCGGTTGCTCATCTGGTCGGTTAGGCTGCTGATCCACTGGCAAGTTTTTACATCCCCCATGCACCGATCCAGCTGGCAAAGAAAGATTCTAGATTAGCTTTGGTCTCCACGATTGGCAAGAACTTAACAGAGGAGGAATTGGTGGCTTATCTGAAGGTGTTGGTCTCTGATACTTTTGCATGGGAGGTGAAACGCCAAAATGACTCTGAGTTCAAGGTTACCTTCCCTTCGAAAGCAGACCTCACTAAGATGACAAAATTTAACGCGGAGATGAAGGAAGGGGTGACCCTTAAATTTGAAGAATTTAAGGAACAAGAGGAATATTTTGGACATGTCTTGCCAATGGTGTGGATGTGGGTTACGAATCTACCATCGATTCTGAGAGAATATATTATTTTGTGGGCTTTAGGAACTCTCTTTGGGGTCACACAGGAGGTGGATATGATTACCACTAGAGCTAGTAATTTTGGGCGGTTCGCAGTGGCAGTGTTGGAGCCTGAGGCAATCCCCAAAAAATTAGATGTTATCATTGGCAACAGATATTTCCAACTGACCTTTGAAGTTGAACCATTTTCACCAAATATTGGGCTGTGGAACAGAACGTGCACTCAAGGCAAGGGGATCAAAGATCATGGTCTTGGGACTGCTAAAGATACTGAGATGAAGGAGACAGACAATACCGCATTCTCCTTCCCATCAGATGCAAATATGGAAAACAAAGATGCTAGTCATGATGGTTGGAATGGAACTCAGGAGGCACAATTGATGGATGAATTTTCAAACGATGATTTGCTAGATGAGGAAAACAAGCTTACTGATGCAGCCTACACCTTTTTAGGGGTCCAGAAAGGGAACGCAGTGGACGTGAGAAACGCGGCAGCACTTACAGCCTCAGCTCCGGCACGTTTATCGGCTAGGCCGAGTGGAGTCAACGCTGCTGCTCTGCCACAGAAAATTTCATAGCCATCTCGTGCGGATAAAGCAAAGGTTTTGGCAAGTGAAACCATCTGGACACTGAACAGGGCACCAAGGTACTTCATACACAGGTTGCAGCGACAAGTTCAAAGAAGTCCAAGTTGGGAATGTCAACTATGTCGGCCACTAGGAATGTAGCTCTGGAGACTACTACTCTTAGCCAGTCGTCAGCAATGATGGATGTGGAGCAGGTGCAGGTCTCACTTGGTCATCTCGATGAGCTAAGAGCACCTCCAGTGTTGGCGCAAAAGCGAACCATGGGCTATTCAAAGCGAACCATGCCCACTGGAGAGTGCGAACCGTGGGTGTCAGACTCCAAAGCGGACCTTGCAGACGAGCCGCACCAAGCCGATTAAAATAATATATACATGCACATGGCCGTTACGACTCGATTCCTTCTCCTGTGGTCAATTAAAATAGAACAACGTGTACAGGGCACATGGCCGTTGGGCAAGGAGCCGTTGGCCCAGGCAGGCTTGCCTGTTTCCTCCTACATATACAAAAACTTTGGATCCATGCCAATTCATACAAACTACACCTGAAATATGGAGAACTCATCCAGACCTAGTTTCACAAATATGCTGAACTCTGCAATGGCAAGCTCAGATCAACAGAATACAAACAGCCAACAACATAGTCTGCAGTCCCCTTTTTCCATGAACTTTCCACCATATCAGTTTGGTCCCAACTTTCAAACTCCCTTCTACCCACAAAGTTTTCATCCATTTGGAGGTCCTCCAAGTTTCCAGCAGCTCCCAAGTTCAGGATATCAGCAAGGCATTCCTTTCCATGGTAATTTCCATGGTGTGGATATGACCGGTGGTTCTTCATCACCGGTTGCTTCAGCATCATTGTTTGGAGTTGGTGGTGGCAATGGTTCAAGATGTGAGGGCTCAGCTTCACCGGTAAGCTCTCCAATACCTCCCATAGAGAATGCAAGCAAAGATCCAATTAGGATTGAAGAATGGAGTGATGCTGGTTCAGATGAGGAAAAAAAGGGTGGACGCATGTATTGGTCTGAAAAAGACAACCTGCGACTGCTGAGTGCTTGGCTCAACAACTCAAATGACCCAATTGATGGCAATTCAAAGGCGGGAGCTCGTTACTGGAAGGAAGTTGCTGCTGAATATAACAAGAATGCTCCTAAGAACAGGAAAAGAACAGCTACACAATGCAAGAACCATTACAATACAATCAATGCACTTGTCACAAGGTTCCATGGATGTTGGACAGAAATGAGCAACACATATGAAAGTGGCCGATCTGATGAGCAACTAATGGAGAAGGTTCATGCAGAATACAAAAGGGTGAAGGAAACCGAGAAGCCATTTCCATTTGAGTATTGGTGGAAAGTGGTGAAGGATGAACCCAAATGGCTTAATCGAGATGTGGCTGCTGACATTAGGAATAAGAGAACCAAGGTGTCTGCCTCAGGAGCTTACACTTCTTCAAATGGAGACACTGATGAGGCAACTGAACGTCGTCGACCACAAGGGCAGAAAGCAGCGAAAGAGCAGCGAAAGGGAAAGGGTAAGGCTGGGAAGACCTGGTTGTCAGATGAAAATGTTGCACAGTTCAATAGTCTCCAGGTAGAAAAAAAAGCGACAATAGATAACATGGCTGCAGCTGCAAGAGAACATGCTCAAGCACTGGTTCAAAATGCTGCAACCGAGAAGGAGAAGGTGAAGGTGAAAAAAATCAAGGAGTACAAGGAACTGTTGATGATTGACACCTCTTCATACAGCGAGGAACAAAAAGCAAGTTTAAAGAAAATGCTAGACTTCCTATCTGATGACATATATGGTAGAGGGACATAGGTTTGTAATGTAGGCTAGATTTGCTATCATGTGTTGTAATGTAGGCTAGATTTGCTATTATGTGTTGTAATGTAGGTTAGAATTCCTATCATATGTGTTGTAATATGTTCATCAAATATGTAATGTTAATGCATCAGAATCTTACCTTTTTGTGCTTTTGCCATCAAATTTAAACGTTGGTACTAGCTCACCTGCAGTTAAGTAAAAAAAGTTAGAAAATTAGCTAAGCAAAAGTAGCTGTTGTAAAAGTAGCTGTTGTAAAGTAACTGTTGTAAAAATAGCTGTTGGAAAAGTAGCTGTTGGAAAACTAGCCGTTGGGCAACTAGCTGTTGGGAACTTGCTCTACAAAAAGAGGTCATCCACTCTTCTCCCAACCAGTCCCTCACATTCATTCTACTCCAGCAGGTTGCCAACAGATAGCCATTCACTCTTCCCCCAACCAGACCCTCACATTCATTCTACTCCACTAGGTTGCCAGCAGATTGCCATCCACTCTTCCCCCAACCAAGCCCTCACATTCGTTCTACTCCACCAGGTTGCTAACAGATTGCCATCCACTCTTCCCCAGCAAAGCAAAAATGTCCACACATTATTCAAACTCCCAGCATGGCAGTTCTCAAGTTAGCAACTTCGATGTTATCCCATTTGACATGATTTGGGAGTACATCAACGATCCAATTGATAGTCAGATTGAAGAGCAGATTCGGTCTCAAATTGAAGAGCAAGACAGACATCAACAACAAAGGTTTTCTCGAAGGTACATTAGAAGGAATCGTGAAGATGCTGAAAATCGATTGAGGGCTTACTATTTTTCAGAAAACCCAATGTACACTGATCTCCAGTTTCGCCGGAGGTATAGGATGAGGAAGAATCTATTTGAGCGTATTGTGCAAACACTTGGTGAGTGGTCTCCAGTATTCCGTCAAAGGAGTGATGCTTTCGGTAAGGTTGGCTTTTCACCTATCCTCAAATGCACTGCAGCTTTGCGAATGTTGGCATATGGAACTTGTGCTGATATGTTTGATGAAAATTTACAAATTGCTGAAACCACTGTCATTGAGACTTTGGAGAATTTTTGCAAAGGTATTATTGAATGTTTTGGGCCAACCTATCTAAGAAGGCCCACTGCAGAAGATATTCAGAGGTTGCTTCATGTAGGAGAGGCTCGTGGGTTCCCTGGTATGTTGGGAAGTATTGACTGCATGCATTGGGAGTGGAAAAACTGTCCAGTAGCATGGAAAGGACAATACACCCGGGGTGATCATGGCGTGCCGACTGTCATGCTTGAAGCTGTTGCCTCACATGACTTGTGGATATGGCATGCATTTTTTGGGGTAGCTGGGTCAAATAATGATATCAATGTGTTAAATCAATCGCCATTGTTCACAGCACAAAGACAAGGAATAGCTCCGGAGGTTCACTTTACAGTCAATGGCAACGAATATAACATGGGTTACTATCTAGCTGATGGCATATATCCTGAGTGGGCGGCCTTTGTCAAATCATATAAAGTTCCTCAATGTGAGAAGCATCAGCTATTTGCTCAGCATCAAGAATCAAGAAGAAAAGATATTGAGTGTGCATTTGGTGTGTTACAATCTCGTTTTGCCATTTTACGTACCCCAGCACGTATGTGGCAAGCAAGGACTCTTGGTGAGATCATGTATGCTTGCATTATAATGCATAACATGATCGTCGAGGATGAGAGAGAGGCTTATCAAGGTCGCCATGACTATAACTATGAGCAAGGGAGCTCTCCTGTACCATTGAATGCATATGGTCAAGGACCAATTCATGGATTTGATAGGGTTCTTGAGATAGGTGTGGCTATTCGGAGTAAAGAAATGCATCGTCGACTCAAGAATGACTTGACTGAGCACATTTGGGAGAAATTTGGAACTAGCCAACCGGAGAACTAAATATGTATGCACTAGTCTTGTTTTTATGTACTAAATATTGTACTAAATATTGTACTATCTCATCATTTTCTTCTTTTCTGCAATGTAATTGTGCTCCTAGTTAGTCCTGTAATAACTGAGCTTTCTAGTGTTGCTTCATTTTCATGCCCCCGTTGTTGATAAGAAGAGATTTGTTTTTCTGTTGAAAAATAGAACTAGTGTCCACAACTTACTGAGTTCAAGGAACAGAAGAAAACGATGCTCTCGAAGCACATGCGGGGCAACTCCAGCTTCCCGCGACCACAGCTTGCACGGAGGGGCTGCTGTTCGTGGACGTCTCGGCGAACCTGCTCACTGGGGCGCGCCCGCCATGCATGCGTACGGTCCTCGTCGCGGGCAACTGCTTCGCCGATGCCAAGCAGTGTCGTGCCGGCGGCGGCGCCCGCGTCCAACTGCGTCTCCAACCGCGCCGTCCCCTCCGAAGGGCCTTGCCGCCGTTGAGGAAAAGCTGAGCCCCGAACATGCCATCCCTAGGCGGGCAGTGCCGGCGCTTGCAGCTCCCACCCAAATTCCGATTTGATCGTATGGATCTACAGGGGGATTGAGTTGATCTGGTTGTCTCTAGGACTAATTTCTAGGTTATTTACATGATTTTTGGGATTGATTGAGGGTGGGGAGCGGAGGGGAGGGGAGCAGAGCGGAGTGACGGGAGAGGAGGCGGCCGGGAAGATGGGGACGGATACTTCCATCTGGTCGCGGGAGGACGAGAATCCAAGGACGAGATATTTTTTTATTGTACGTGGGCCCTTCCAAAACCGATCTCTACACTGGCGTAATCGAACTTTGCTTCTATCCGAACCGTTCGGTTCGCCTCGCACTGGAGCTGCCCTAACAGAAGGTGATGCACACCATGTTGATTCTGTTGCATTGCTGAAGGCAGGAGTAGTGGCAGATGGTGAGACAAAAACTGATCTGGGAAGTGTGATGAAGATGGCAATTTTGTCTGATGGTGAGCTCACTCTAGTGCGGCGTAGTAAGCGGAATGTGATGATAGCGGATGTGGACTCGTTCGAGAGGGCAGAGAGACGAGTTGCTGTAAAGAACATCGAGGAACCTCAAGGTAATATAAATGTTCATTCCTTCTGTTCATTTTCTAATGTTCATATTGAGGAGAACCTAGGAGGAGTGGGCATTAGCTTGGGGAGCAGTAATAAGTTAATTTATGGGTCTATTTCTTTAATCAAAAATATTGAAGAACAAAGATTGAAAGTTCCTAAGCATGTTAATAAACTTGAGAGTGATTGTGATCATGACGAGGATGAGATCGATCCTGATACTTCTACTATTAGTCAGCTCTGTGGCGACTTAACAGAGGAAGTGATGGATGATAGTGTTGTGGACCCTGATGGTGTATTAGTTAATGTGCCCATCAGGGTGGCAAAGAATAAAAAGAAATTCAAATTTCTCACTAAGGTTACAGCCAAAAAGAAAAATACAAAGCTGTTCTCATGAAAGGCATTTTCTGGAATTGCAGAGGGCTGCGTGACTTAGCTAAACACACATTTTTACATGATGTGGCTGTAGATAATAGACTTGATTTTGTAGCATTATCAGAAACCAACAAAAATAGTTTCTCGACTCAGTCTCTAGAAAATTTTTGTGGGGGAGCTGATTTTGTTTGGCATTGGCAATGCCCTCGGGGAATGTCCAGGGGAATGCTAATGGGGATAAATCAAGAATCTTTTGTTGTAGAAAATATTAAGGATGGTGATTTTCATATCAAGTTTATCCTAAGAAATAAGGTGGATGGATTTCGGTGGGCACTTTTGTCTGTCTATGGTGCGGCACAAGATGAACTTAAACAACAATTTCTATTTGAGTTAGTACGAGCTTGTTCTAATTGTGGAAATCTACCCTTCTTAGTAGGGGGATTTCAACATTATTAGGAATCCTTCAGAAAAGAATAATTCGAGGTACAATGATAGATGGCCACTTTTGTTTAATGCCATTATTGAAACCCTGAATTTAAGAGAATTGGAGATGACCGGAAGGAAATACACTTGGGCTAACTATGCAGACGTTCCAACATTTGAAAAGCTGGATCGTATTTTGGTTACAACAAAGTGGGAGCAAAAATTTTCACTTGCTTCTGTTCAGGCCTTGACAAGAGAGATCTCGGATCACACACCTCTTTTACTATATACTGGCGCACCGTCTCACCGAGGTAATGCTAGGAATTTTAAATTCGAGCTAGCATGGCTAACAAGAGATGATTTTTTTGATCAAGTCAAAGGGGTTTGGGAAGCTGAGAATAGAGGTCGGTCACCAATGGAACAGTGGCAAAATAAAATTAGAAGGCTGCGACATTTTCTTAGAGGTTGGGCTAGGAATTTGGTATCCCAAAATAGAAGAGATAAATCCAATTTGTTTTCTAAGATAGATGCTTTGGATAGAAAGGCAGAGACGGTTTTGTTGTCATCCCAAGAAGTGGAGCTTAGAAATCATCTCAAAGGGCAATTAACTAAGTTGCTAAGAGAGGAGGAAATTTACTGGTTCCAACGATCTAAAGCAACAAAGTTATTACAAGGGGATGATAACACTAAATACTTCCATATGGTGGCAAATGGAAGACATAGGAAATAAAAAATTATACAATTAGAACAGGAAGAGGGAATTATTGTTGGTGATGACAACTTAAAGAATTATATTACTGATTACTATAAAGGACTGTTTGGACCTCATACTCAAAATTCTTTCTCAATGGACGAGACTATGAGGTATGATATACCTCAGGTATCGGAGGAGGAGAATGAGATATTGGCGGCTCCATTTAGCGAAGAGGAGGTTAAAATGGCTGTCTTTGACATGGAACATAACAAGGCTCCTGGTCCGGATGGTTTTCCTTCTGAATTTTACCATTTTTTTTGGGAGATTGTTAAGCCGGATTTGATGAAGCTTTTTTATGAATTCCATGCGGGGAGACTACCGATTCATAGCCTCAATTTTGGAGTGATCACTTTACTACCAAAGGTTGATGATGCGACACGGATACAACAGTACAGACCTATATGCTTATTAAATGTGAGCTTCAAGATTTTTACGAAGATGTTAAATAATAGATTATTGAAGGTGGCAGACAAATTGATAGGACCTTCACAGACAACATTTATTCCGGGTCGCTATATCATAGAGGGAGTTGTTGTTTTACATGAAACAATTCATGAACTGTATAGGAAAAAGCAGGATGGAGTGTTACTAAAGCTAGACTTTGAGAAAGCTTACGATAATTTAATGTGACCTTTTGTTCAACAGGTTCTCAGGATGAAAGGATTCTCACCAATTTGGCGTGAATGGATATCAAAAGTCATGACTAGAGGGAGTGTTGTAGTTAAGGTCAATGATAATATAGGACATTTCTTTCAGACCAGAAAAGGAGTACGACAGGGGGATCCGTTATCCCCGATCCTATGTAATATAGTGGTTGATATGTTGTCTATCCTTATTTCACGGGCCAAAGAGTTGGGACAAATCTATGGGATTGTTCCACATTTGGTAGATGAGGGACTCTCGATCCTTCAATATGCAGATGATACTATAATTTTTATGGATAATGATCTTGAGAGAGCAAAAAACATAAAGCTTTTACTTTATGCTTTTGAACAGTTATCAGGACTCAAGATCAATTTCCATAAAAGTGAGATATTTTTAACGGAGCAGCCAGGGATAGACAATCTGAGTATGCACAAATTTTTGGGTGTGATTTATGGTCATACCCCTTTCGTTACCTAGGAATTCCTATGCATCATAAAACACTTTTGAATAAAGATTGGAAGCATGTCGAAGAAAGATTTTAAAAAAGATTAAATTGTTGGAGAAGTAAGTTGTTGTCGGTGGGAGGAAGACTGGTCCTGATTAATTCTGTTTTGAGCAGTCTCCCTATGTTCATGTTCTCCTTTTTTGAAGTACCTAGAGGGGTTCTGAAAAAGCTTGATTACTTTAGATCAAGGTTTTTTTTGGCAAAGCGATGACCATAAGAAAAAATATAGATTAATTAAATGGGAGGTAGTTTGTACTTCGAAAGACCAAGGAGGGTTGGGTGTCCTAAATCTAGATGTCCACAACAAATGTCTTATGAGTAAATGGCTTTTCAAGTTGATTAATGGAGATGGGGTTTGGCAACAGATTCTTAGGAATAAATATCTAAGGGACAAAACATTGACACAGGTTCAACACTTGCCTGGAGATTCTCAGTTTTGGACTGGCCTCATGAAGGTCAAGGAGTTTCTCTCGCTTGGCAAGTTTGATCTAGGTGATGGGTCTCAAGTACGATTTTGGGAGGACTCGTGGATAGCATCGCGTCCGCTAAGCATGGCATCAGGTGGTTACAATGGTTACAAGCATGGCATCAGGTGGTTACAATGGTTGTCAATGTGCAATTAACAAATCACATGGATCGTTTTGTGTGGGGGTTACACCAGAATGGTTTATTTTCAGTTAAATCCATGTACATAGCCTTACTGATAGCATAAGCTATACCCTACAATACCCTTATTTGGAAATTGAACTTGCCCCTCAAAATAAAAAATTTTCTGTGGTACTTGTATAAGGGAGTAATCTTAACAAAAGACAATTTAGTAAGACGACAGTGGCAGGGAGATAGAAAGTGTTGCTTTTGTTCTTCAAACGAGTCCATACAACATCTATTCTTTGACTGCCATTTTGCTAAATTTGTGTGGCGTACTGTTCATGTTTCCTTTAATTTATTACCTCCAGCTAGCGTCCACAATATGTTTACAGGCTGGTTAGAGAGGATAAATATGAAACTGAAGTCTAAAATCCTAGTAGGGGCAAGTGCAATTTGTTGGGCAATTTGGTTAACTCGAAATGATATAATTTTTGACAAGGCCGCAGCACCATCTTACTTGCAGGTCATCTTCATAGGGACTTACTGGATCAGGTCGTGGTCCCTACTACAGAAGGAGGAGGATCGTCAATTCATGAAGATGGGATGCAGTACTTTTGAGACAACCGCGATGGAGGTGTTTGCTAGACACGGTTGGAGATTTAGTAATAGAATTGCTTTTTAATTGTCGAACTTTGGAAACTTTTTCTTTCGTCCCTCTGGTCGTGCTCTTTGTGTTAGTGTTTATGGAGACCTCATTTTTGATATCTATAATAAGGAACAGCCATATGCATTGATCGATGCAGAGGCTGGGGTATTTTTAATATATTCTCTTTTCTAAAAAAACAAGATGGAGCGCACACCCACCCCTGGTATATCCACGACCACGACACGATCCATCCCTTAGCCCAAGCCAACAAATCCCAAGAGGCTCAGACGGAGGACCGCGGTCCCACCTGTCACGCAGCCAAAAACAAGGGTCGGTGTGGACCCAAAGACTCTTGCATGATCCAGTGTTTCCGTTTAGGCGGGCCGTCGCGATCGAGCGTGCTCTCTTTTCATCTTTTGCATGCATGGGTCCGCTCCGCTCGCCCGGCCGCCGGAAGGCCCGGAAGCTAAAGCTAGAGCGCGATCGATCGGGTCCGGGTGGGGCGCCGCCGGGCTCGGGCTCCTGACCCCATCTGATCGCCCAACGGGTGGGGGCACGGCACGGCGCGTCGCAGCGGTAGGTGCGCAGCCGCCGTCGGGGCCCGATCCATCGACGCATCTCATCCCGTCTCTGCGCGCGACGACGACGACGACGACGCGCGCGCGCGACCTGGGGAGCATGGCGGACCAAGAGCTTGGCTCGACCTCGTCGTCGTCGGGCCGCTTGCGTGGCTGCCCCGGCCAGCTGACAAGCTCGGGACCGATTTATTCTTATTCAGTTTTGTTAACGCAATACTCAGAGAGAGCAGCAGGAGATGGGAAAACGAAACCTGGATCAGCTCCAGCCTAGCCTTTTGGACCCTACGCGAGTGGTCGCCAGCTGATCCATCCATCGATTCTGCATTTCTGCCTGCCGGAGCGACCACGCCTTCCTTCGTGATCACCCTCCTCGTGGTTCTGCGCGCGAGTGGGAAATGATCTGCAGCCATGCAGTAAGATAATGCAAGCCTGGGTGCGTAACTGCTAATCTAACTACCACACTCGAGTGGTGGTTGCACTAGATAGCTAGCCGGCCGAGCGTGCATGTGCATGCAACATGCATGCGTGTAGTATTTGTTTGTGCTAATCCATGGACTCCATTTCTCCGTGCACTTCACAAGCACAACTGACCGTAGGTTTGGCGGTTGGCTATGGGTATGAGTATGAGAATTGAGAAGCTAGGCTACTAGCTGATTGCGCTGAACAACAACAGTTTTAACCTCGTCCGTTCCTATTGTCCTGTCATCAGTCATGTAGCAAAACAAAAACACTAGACTTACTAATTTTCCAATTCCGCGTGCATGTGAACATATATTAGTTCTTGGACGATTTCTCCGTTCAGACGCACGGCACCGCTTCTGCAGCCGCGGCCAGGAGCATATTTTGTACACCTGATCAAACGCTAGGTCAGATCAGAGTATCAGACAAAAAAAAAACACCAGGTTAATTTTTTTGGCCATGTCTATCAGACGTGTCCACATTGAGCCAGGTCTATTCCTCAGGTTTTCTCTGTTAGGTAAGGTTTTTTAAAGCTATGTCGGTCGGACTCGAGATCACAAAGTATGACCTGAGTGAGCCCTCTCGATACATTGGTTGGCTTCTGTTTTCTTTGACAAGTCGGATGACCAAAGATCATGTATTCAAGTTTATCTTTGACATTAGCTTTACTACCTGTTAGGCTAGTACCAGTACGCCACATGTTCAGACTGATGCTGAGTTGTTCCTTCGTTCGTGGCCAGCTGGACAGCTGCTAGTAGCTATCCTGTGGGCCGTGCCGTCCGTCAGGAACAGAAACAGGGAGCCGATCGAGACACATTCCGTTTAGGTAGTAGTACAGCAAAATGCAGATTATTTTTCAACCACGAGTTTATCTACACACAATATACACGCACAAGTGTGTGTGTGTGGATCCTGCTAATGATGATGATGTCCGACGCAGTATTGACTCATCCTTTGCAAAGTTGCAAGTGAGTGGAACCTGGCAGTGCACATGGTGCTGTTTTGGGTCCCTCGCACTCCCCCGGATATTAAATTCTCCGAATCGTTTGGTGGCTTTTATTCCGGACCTATAAGTGTAACGGAATGTCTTTTTTTATTTTATCAACGGCAGTCTGCAGTACAGTGTATCCCCCCCCCCCCCCAAAAAAAAAAAAAAAAACTCAGGCGCTGTTTCAAATACTGGAATTTTTCTACCATAATGCCGGCATATGGGCGTTCGTCTAGACGTGTTCCGTCCGGACGGTTTGTTCCCGGGCCTGCGCAACGATTGGGTCCAACACTCCTCCGTTCTACTTTCAATACGACGCGGTTTCTCAAAAAAATAGAAAACGCGACGATATTTCCTTTCCTCACTGTTGTACGCATGTGACCGCCGCGGGCGCCGGGCCGCCAGCCCGCCGCTAGCGTTCTCCAACGCGGCGGCCTTCTCCAGCCACGGCCTTTCCGTACTGACGCCACGCATCTACTCCGCCTCGCTGCTGCCGGCGCCCATCCCGCGCTGCTCACTCCCGCCCGTTGTGCGCATCGCCCTCCCGGCCAGGCCAAGCCCGACGCTGCTAGTGATGGTGGTGGTGGTGGTGCTCGTGTGTCGCCGGCTCTGACCGTGACGGATGGAATCGCCTGGCCCTGGCCTCCTCCATGTTGCAAGCGCATGTTTTAAGTTTTTTAGATGTTTCGTAGCTATGTTTCAAGTGTTTTATACGGATGTTGCAAAAGTAGATAGGGATGTTGCATATGTTGCAATGGTTGTACACGTATGTTGCAAGTGTCTATTCCCAATGTTTCATCTGTTTTTTCAGACATATGTTGCAAGTGTGTTTATCTAGATGTTGCATATGTTTCATACATATGTTGCAAGTGTTTTATCTAGATGTTGCATATGTTTGCAATTGTATTTCAAGTGTTTTTTATGTGTTTTTGCAAGTGTTTCAGACACATGTTTTGAATGTTCCAGCTGTTTCGTATGTATGTTGTAAGTGTTTCATCTGAATGTTTCAAAATTGATGGGGGTGTTTGTGTATGTTGCAATGTGAGCCACCTACTGCAGCCGGCTGCTGCAGTTGCTAGGGCGTCGTGCATGGAGGAGCGGTGCAACAGGCGTGGAGGGGTGCGGGAAGCATGAAAGCGTGGGGGAGTGGCACAGGTGGGCCTCACCTGTGCGTGCAGCAAGTGCTGGCGCGGGCGCTGCAGCAAGTGCTGGCGCGGGCGCTGCAGCAAGTGCGGGCGTCCAGACGCGGGGTCTATCTAGACGTTCGGGTGCTAGTGCTGTCGATTTTTCTGCGTTACTGCTTTGTATAAGATCTTTGTATTATTTCTATAAAATTCCTACATTCCAAATGAGTACTCAACCTGACAGGCTAACATGCTCGACTAGTTTAACCAACTAGTGAAGTGGCAAAATCCTTATGGTTTGTGGAGTCAAACCATTCAACTTAAAATTCAGATACGGTTTTGAGCCGGTCGAGGGAGGGAGCGTCCCGGTATAAAACGGGACTGTTCGCTTGTCTTATAAGTCGTATTTTTTAAGCGAAGAAATAGTGTTTTTCTCTCACAATAAATTAGTAAACAATACTTTCAGGTATGACTTATCAACTCAGCGAAGGGGGATGTTGGCCGCTGTTCGTTGGGCATTTGTTCTCAGGCCATTTGCCGAGTGTTTGCCTGTGCAGTCATCCATACTGCAAAGCATCTAACAGGTTAGGTTTTGAGTTGTGCTATTCACAACGTGGGTACTATTTTGTAATCCAGAATGCGTGTAATGTGTTGATGTACCCAGCTATCATATAATATAATTCTTCTTTCGTCGTAAAAAAAAGGGCCCTTGCGAAACCTAAAGGCTGTGTTTCGTTGTGGGAACATCACCTTCCCGGTGCTTTAAGCACACGATAAAGTCATAAAACTTCTGTACTGGGCCCTTTTCTGTTCTTTTCTATTTATTTTTTGTGTTTAATCATCATGGGTTATACTAGTAGACAAGTCGAAGCGTCCCAAAAAGCCGCATGATCATCTACCTACCAAGGTACTTTGCGTTGCCATTATACGCCACTCACAACATACATACATACACTTTGTTTATGCCGCCTCCCTAGATTGTAGATAATGATGGATATTATTGCTCCGGGTTTATTTAATTTATTCTGTATAATTTCGTCGCTGCAATTCGCCGGGTTTAAATCCTCAGCCTTCACGCGGACACTACATGCAACACGCCTCGCATTTCGGCTTTTCCCTCCACAGCAAAGCAAAGTGAGTGAGGAGGTGAGCTAGCTAGCCATGCCGACGGCCTCCTCTGCCCACCGCTCACTCCTCCTCTGCCTCTGCCTCTGCCTCTGCGTCGCTCTGCTCTCCAACTCGGCCGCCGCCTTGCCGTCGCCGCGCGACCTCCGCTTCTCCGTCGAGGACATCGCGGCGGTGGAGGCCGCGCTGCCGCGCCACAGCAGGGCATCGTCGTCCAGGACCACCTTCTTCGAGGTGGACCGCCCGCTCCGCCCGCCCAGGGGCAGCTCGGGCCCCTGCTCCACGCTGCTGCTCTCGCACTCCTTCGCCTTCACGCTCACCAAGCCGCCGGTCACCGCGGCCTACTCGCCGCCGCCGTGCCTAGTATCCGGCGCGTCGTCGGTGTCGCTCGCGGTGCTCGAGTGGCGCGCTGAGTGCCGCGGGGCGCAGTACGACCGCACCTTCGGCGTGTGGCTCGGCGGCGCCGAGATCCTGCGCGGCAGCACCGCCGAGCCCCGCCCCGGCGGGGTGGCCTGGTCGGTCTCCAAGGACGTCACCCGCTACGCGGCCCTCCTCGCCGCCGGCAACGCCTCGCTCGCCGTGTACCTCGGCAACCTCATCGACGACACCTACAACGGCGTCTACCACGCCAACCTCACGCTCCACCTCTATTTCCGCCCCCGCGGCGGCGCCGGCGAGCTGTCCTCGCCGCTGTCGGCCACCGCCGCCGCCGACGCCGTCGTCCCCGTCTCAAGGAGCCTGCCGCTCAACGACGGGCTGTGGTTCGTCGTCCAGAACGCCACCGACGTGCAGTCCGCGCGCGTCGCGGTGCCGCGCAACGCGTACCGCGCCGTCCTCGAGGTCTACGTCTCGTCTCACGACGCCGACGAGTTCTGGTACATGAACACGCCCGAGCAGAACGGGCCGTTCCGCGAGGTCACCGTCCTGCTCGACGGCGACGTCGTCGGCGCGGTGTGGCCGTTCCCGGTGATCTACACCGGCGGCATTAACCCCCTCATCTGGCGGCCCATCACTAGCATTGGCTCCTTCAACATGCCTACCTACGACGTCGAGCTCACGCCGTTCCTGGGCAACCTCCTGGACGGCGAGGACCACGAGCTCGGGTTCGCGGTGACCAACGCGCAGAGGTCGTGGTACGTGGACGCCAACCTCCACCTGTGGCTGGACCCCAAGAGCTCCAAGACCACCGGCGGGCTCATCGCGTACGACGCGCCGAAGCTGGCGGGAAGCATCGTCTCGCACTCCGCGGACGGCATCGACGGCGAGTACGAGGCGACGGCGAGCCGCAACATCACGGCCACGGGGTGGGTGAGCTCGTCGCGCGGCAACGTCACCACCACGTTCGCGCAGCGGCTCAGCTTCTCCAACACGAACGTGGTGAGCGACCACGGCAGCGCGCAGGCGATCAACCAGACGACCGACGCGCTGACGTCCGTCACCGGCGGGGCCGCGTCCGTGCAGCAGCAGGTACAACAGAGCTTCCCGCTCTACATCTTCCTGGGCGGCGACGGCAGCGGCACGTCGTCGCAGCGGCTGATGCGGCGCGTGGAGATCGGGTTCGACGAGACGCGGTCCCGGGGAGGAGGGGCGGCGACGAGCATGCTGCGGAACTCGCAGGCGGCGGCGGCGGAGGTGACGCTCCGGGACGACGCCGTGGTGGGCGCGTCGTGGCGGATGCACCAGACTTACGCGTACGGCGCCAGCGACGGCGGCTGCTACCTGAGGAACGTAAGCAGCGTCGGTTACGACGTGCTTTTCGACCATCATGACGCGTCCTGCGCCGGTACGCGCGGCCGCTGACGCCTGTCGCCGACAGCGCCTTGTCGCGTGTCGGCGCCTCCGCCGCGCGGGCCGGTGGATAACGGCCGGGGAAGCGACAGGGTGTAAATGGAACGCTGCACCGGTGGACGAACTGTACTGGCTTTGGCTCGGCCTGGCCTGGGCCACATCTGGTCTTCAATTGTTAATTATATATTCTGTCCTAAATGATGGGTCATTTTCATGTGCTAATTAGCTTTTCAATAAGAAAAGATGTGATGTGATGCAGCAAGCAGTAGTACAGGTAGACCCAAAATGTAAAGAAAACCGCTGGCTATTGAGCTTTCAGCCGCTTAGTGTCAGCCAACCAGCAGTGTTTTTCTCTCATAACAAACCAGTCAATAGTACTTTCAGCCGTTTATTTTCAGCCAAGCGAACAAACTGATATTGTTTAATAGTATTTGTTTTTTATAATACAATTTGTAGGATTTTGCCCGACTATTTCAAGAACACAAATTCAAACAGCAAAAGTTGAGCTCTGAGCTTTTTAGACACTCATAATTGGTGAAAATTTCTATGACCACCGATTTCAACATAAGACATGCCTCATAGTTAGCCAAGCAGTTTTCTTTTTGTTATAACAAAAAATTATTTCATTTTGTGCTTGCTTTCTGTTTTTCAGCCGGAGATTAAAACTTATAATTATGTTTGGTTAAGTGCATAACTCATGCTTTTCTTAAAAAAAGAATTCCTAGGAAATTCCAGGATCGATGAAAAATGGCTATTATACCTTCGCCCGAATGAAAATTCGGGCCGTGGAGTCTTCAATCAATCATCTGTCCCGTGTCCTAGACTAGGTACGGGAAGACAAAGACGTGGCTTGGTGAACTATTGACTTGGGAGTATATGAAAAGAAGTAGCAGGTAATTTTGCAACTCATACTTTCTACGGTAACAACATATAAACCCATAGGTTTGTTTAAACTTTTAAGTTAATTTCTTTTCTTTCTTTCTTTTTTTGTTCCTTGACTACTATGGACATTGAAAATCTTGGTAAATTATTAGATTCACTATGAAAATAACTTCTATGGTTTATAGAACTCTTGCTATTTAACGTAAAACCCTTCCCTTTATAATAGTACATGGACGCGTTTAGGATATAAGTCCAATTAGTACATGAGAAAGCATCATGCTCACTCGTTCAGACCAATGTATGGATGAATTTTGGCTGTATAAGACACGCTAAGCAAAAAGAAACCTGCACGTCATACTCGTACGGTACCCGTAGGCTCACGATTTCAACTGTGTATCGGTGGCCAGGACGCACCGACACGGCCGCACAGGAGCGATGCGTCATGCGTAGCGTAGCCGCGTAGGACCGGACACGGACGTGTAGTCGTGTACACAGGCAGAGGAGGAAAGAACAGCCGAGGAAGGCAAGCACCGCACCGATGCTGCCAGCCTGCGATGCTGCTGCCGGTGCGGCGATGCCGGACAGTCGGACACACAGCGAAACCGGGGCCGAAATGCATCAACTGATGATTGGTCTTGGTCCCCGGACAAAGCTGACCCTGACCCCCACTGGTGTCCAAATGGCTGCCAGCTGGAGGCGACATCGGCGTGTCTCTTTGTTCGCATCTAAACGGGTTTGCCTTCTTTCGTTGAGTTGGATACCACTGCGGAAGGAAGTCTCAATAATAAAGTGCTGCAAGTTGAGTTTGTTTAGGCGGCTCAGCTTCATTAGTGAAGTTTTTTTTTTACTCAATGAGCAGCTTTATAGGTGAAGCTGAGTTGTTTTCTTCACACCGTTTGATAAAATAGCTTCTCAACCAGAGAGAAAAAAATAGAGTACCAAAATACCCTAGTCTTTTCCTTTTCTTCACCTTATTGCCATCTTCTACCAATGGCCGATGCCCGATGCTAGAACCTGATCTCGGATGGCCGATGCCCAAGCCCGATCTCAAATGGCCGACGCCCGAGCCCCGGGCGGCCGCGTCCACATCCCGACGGCTGCACCCCCTAGAAGACCGCGCCCCAGTCCGACGACCATGGCCCCAAGCCCCACGCATCCCGGCGCCCCAGTCCGGAGTCCCCGACGTGCCTTATAATTTTGGTCAAACTTGACATGTTGACATGCTTTGTCTCGCCAAGATTCTTGGAATGACTTATAATTTGAGATGGAGAGAGTAATAAAAAAATAATTATATAACTCGTTTAGAAACAGCGAGACGAATTTATTAAGCCTAATTAATCTGTCATTAGCATATGTTTACTATAGCACGACATTTTCAAATCATAGATTAATAAGGCTTAAAAAATTCGTCTCACAAATTTATCGTAATCTATGTAATTAGTTATTTTTCGTCTATATTTAATACTCTATGCATGTGTCCAAATATCCGATGTGATGGGTTGACAAATTGTTAGGAGGAACTAAACACCCTGAGTTGGATGGTGATAGCACTGCCGAAGGAATTGTCAATTGCACATCATCCATTGAACCCACAAAATTATTATCGCTCGCCTCTTTTTGAGAAATAAAAAATATTAGACAATCAAGTGCTGCAAGTTGACAACCGGTTCGTTTGAACTTATCAGGCATGTGTGGCAAAATCACGTAATCTAATGCCCTCCTAAGAGTACTTGTCTTTTATTAGACACTAAGTATCCAAGAGAGCATTAAATTATACGATTCCGTCGAGCACACCACAAGGGAGAACTCGAAAATCCATATTTTTACGTCAGGATCGTAAATGAGGGAGTAAAGCTTACAACGTCCTTTCCATTTCTTACATCACTTTTAGTACAACATCAGATTAATTCATTATCTGATTATAACAGCGAAATATAAAATGTTGTCAGAGTTTCAGCAGAATGGAAAGCATTTAATGCCGAGTTTAACATTATAGTGAAGAACATTTATATTCATGAAATGATAAAAGGTTACACGTCTTTCTTTTGGAAAACATTCTCGGTGGAAGTGTTAATTAAACTCTATGTCCGCGTGTAAAGGAAATCATCGCTAAACTCACCAGGAGGTTTTCACACACAAGTGTCAGCTCCAAAAACACATGTCACCTGCAACAGGGAGAATAAAACCCTAAGTACTCAATTGTACTCAGCAAGACTTACCCGACAGGAGAAAATAAAAGACTCCAAGATTATGTAAGGCTATTTAGCTTGTGAGTTCATTGCAACTGCAAGAAGCATTACTAGATGTGCATCCTTATAATCAACTTTTATTAGCAGTCATAATTAGTTCCTTAACTAACCATTCTATTTAAGCACCTATGCTATTTTCAAGTAGGTGGTAAGAAATCAGAACTATTTTACCAATCTTCCATGTTCCAGTTATTACTACAGTGCCAGACAGTAGTCAAGTCATACCGTCACGTAGAAATGGCGATTCGCGAATCAATGTGTCCAGCTGGGTACCCCGAAAAACACACGTCTCATCTGCACCCCGAGCACAGACAAGACCAACTTGTTCCACTCCTGTCACGGGGTCCAGGTTCCCATCCAAACTAGGACTCCAAGCCCCCAACACTGCAGGCCTAGCCTCAGTGTGGTGCTTAGACCTCCAGCCTAATAATCCACCTATAACAGTCGGTCCGAAAAGAGCCGGAACCCATAACAAGAGAGTAACAAGTCTTACTGCTCCCATAAACAAATATGTGCTCGAGATAATAAGTCTATGACCTGACTAGTGTCCAATACAACAGACAGTCCTCAATCGACACAGGCGGGACAAGTGCAACCAGAATCCCGCTCTGTTGCCCAACCAAGTCCAAGTCCATCCAAGCCTAGCCCCACCCGGTCTCTAATTATTATACATATTTATTTCATGCGATAGTAACATGATAATGGTAACTATAAGTGCATATAGCTCTTTAGTGGGTTTTGATGAATTGAATGATGACACAATTAAAGAACTAACAAGTTAGCCAAGCAGTTTTCTTTTTGTTATAACAAAAAATTATTTCATTTTGTGCTTGCTTTCTGTTTTTCAGCCGGAGATTAAAACTTATAATTATGTTTGGTTAAGTGCACAACTCATGCTTTTCTTAAAAAAAGAATTCCTAGGAAATTCCAGGATCGATGAAAAATGGCTATTATACCTTCGCCCGAATGAAAATTCGGGCCGTGGAGTCTTCAATCAATCATCTGTCCCGTGTCCTAGACTAGGTACGGGAAGACAAAGACGTGGCTTGGTGAACAATTGACTTGGGAGTATATGAAAAGAAGTAGCAGGTAATTTTGCAACTCATACTTTCTACGGTAACAACATATAAACCCATAGGTTTGTTTAAACTTTTAAGTTAATTTCTTTTCCTTTTTTTTGTTCCTTGACTACTATGGACATTGAAAATCTGGGTAAATTATTAGATTCACTATGAAAATAACTTCTATGGTTTATAGAACTCTTCCTATTTAATGTAAAACCCTTCCCTTTAAAATAGTGCATGGACGCGTTTGGGATATAAGTGCAATTAGTACATGAGAAAGCATCATGCTCACTCGACCAATGTATGGATGAAATTTGGCTGTATAAGACACGCTAAGCAAAAAGAAACCTGCACGTCATACTGGTACGGTACCCGTAGGCTCACGATTTCAACTGTGGCATTGTTTAGATGACGAGTACCGTAGCACTTTTGTTTTTTTAATAATTGTTCAAATCTTGATTAATTAGACTCAAAATGTTCGTCTCGCAAAGTACAACAAAACTGTGTAATTAGTTTTTGATTTCATCTATATATGTGCCGATATTTTGATGTGATGGAGAATTTTTTTTTTACAGTAAAATTTAGGGTGAATTCCGGAATCTAAAGCCAGGACGCGCCGACACAGCCGCACAAGAGCGATGCGTCAGACACAGAACCGGACACGGACGTGTAGTCGTGTACACAGGCAGAGGAGGAAAGAACAGCCGAGGAAGGCAAAGGCGCAAAGCACCGCACCGATGCTGCGAGCCTGCCATGCTGCTGCCGGTGCGGCGATGCTTCATCAACTGATGATTGGTCTTGGTCCCCGGACAAAGCTGACCTTGACCCCCACTGGTGTCCAAATGGCTGCCAGCTGGAGGCGACATCGGCGTGTCTCTTTGTTCGCATCCAAACGGGTACAGTTCTGTCTCTGACAAATATCGTG